>PVJC01000308.1:0-136103 GCA_004026665.1 Murina feae
TACCATAGCTAAAATATGGAAACAGCCTAAGTGCCCATCAACAGATGAATGGATTAGAAAACTGTGGTACATCTACACAATGGAATACTATGCTGCTGTAAAAAGGAAGGAGTTCTTAGCATTTGCAGGAGTATGGATGGAGCTGGAGAACATAATGCTAAGTGAAATAAGCCAGTCAATGAAAGAAAAATACCACATGCCCTCACTCATCTATGGATAATAATAACCATTATAAACTGGTGAACAAAAATAGATACAGAGGCAGAGCAACATCAAACAGATTGTCAAATTACAGCAACAAGGACAGGGACGTTGGGGGGGGAGGGGTAACAGATCAGCCAAGGGACTTTTGTGTGAGCATTTAAGCATAACCAATGGACACAAAACACTGGGGGGTAGGGAGGCGGGCCAAAGGGCAGGGGGAAAAAGAGATATATGTACTAATCTTTGTAAAGTTTTATGTAATTTTTTAAAAAATGTAAAAAAAATTTAAAAAAAAAAGCTGGGGGAAAAAATAAATAAATAAAATCTTGGTTTTGCATGAAAAAAAAAAAAAGAGAAAAAAAAAATTTTAAACAGCAGGGACAATTTGCTGTGGTGAGGTCAGGAACTGCAAGAGACATTGTCTGGGAGTGGTCAGGGATGCCCCACCTGGAACAGAGCCCAGTCAAGAAGCAGATTCCTATGGAGAGAAGAGTACCTAGTTGATCAGGGCTTGCCTCTACTTTACCCTGGCCTGAAACTTGATCTTTCTACCACTAACCCACCCATTTCCTCAGTAAGTTCCAGATATTACTAAAGCACAAACCAAAGAATTTTCACATCCTTTTACGTTTAGGGACCCAGAAGTGTATCAGCACCATCAAAAGACATTGAGATATTAGTTCTCTTTCAAGAGGCCAGAACGTTCTTGGCAAGAAGACAGTGAGGTATTATAGACTCAGGAGCAGCAATGCCATATGGCCCATAGTGATTATAAAGCATTCTTTTCCATCTTTCCAGGAAGAGCCTATCTCACTCCAAAGGAGTATGGAGTGGTCATGGGGGAATTCATAGAGTTGCATTAGCCATCAACTGCTGTGCAATAAATCACCCCCAAACTTAAACTTTTAAACACACATTTATTATCTCATAGTTTCTGTAGGTCAAGAATCTGGATGCTGCTTAGATGGGTCTTATAGCTCCAAGTCACAAGGCTATGATCAAGATCAACTCAGGCCACCGTCATCTCAAGACTCAACTAGAGGAGGACTCCCTTCCAAGCTCACATGGCTGTTGGAAGCATTCAGTTCCTTGAGGGCTGTTGGACTGAGGGTCTCAGTTCCTCACTGACTATTTGCTGGAGTCCTCCCTCTGTTCCTTGCCATATGGGCCTCCATAGGGTAGCTCAAAACATGACAACAGATTCCATTAGAGAAAGCAGGTGAGAAGACAAGGAGGATGAGGAAGACAAAGTCACAGTCTTATTTGTGGTCTAATCTTGGAAGTGACAGCCAGTCCTCTGTCACATTCTATTTGAGGCACATCACTAGGTCTAGCCCACACTCATGCACACTGATGTGAATACCAGTAGGTGGAGATCATTGGGGTCATTTTAGAGGCTGTCTGCCATGGCAATGAACCTTAATACTAACCTAAAGTAGCTCCTGGATGTCTTCCCTTCATATTCTTTACCTCCATTTCTAGCTCTGAGCAAAATAAAACTCAGAAATTAAAGGAGGCCGGCAGTTCATCTTCTAAAACATCCTCTTGCCTGGCCATATTGTAGCCCCAGGGGTGCTGTTTTTGTTTTTCAAGGCACACAAGCCTCTAGCTATAGACTTCTGGCTCTGAGCTTCTGCTCCCATTATTTACTTATGCTCACAGCTCTCCTCAGCTCATGTGGTCCCTCAGGATGCACCTTTTTTGAAGCTTTAGCTCATTCATTATCAGCTGCCACCATATTTCATTCTCTGAGGGTCTTTGCCCACTGTCAGGGCACAATGTGTAGTGCCTCTTGTCCAGAAATTTCCTCAGGAAGGCGAATGAATGACGCATACTTCTCTCACTCAAATTCTAACCCATTCTCCTACCACCAAGAAGGAAAAGGAAGGAAGAATTTAGTATCAAGAGATACTTCGGAATGTTTTCAAACTTCGGTTTAAACACAAATTTTCAAGCTTATGTGAAAAGAACTGAAAAACCAACAGAGGATTGTTCTCCTGAGAAATGAGTCGTGAGGAATTTACATGGAACCAGAAACACCCGCCTTCTTGGTAATGTTCAGACTTTACAGAGGGCAGCTACAGTCCTATTCAAACCTACTGTGCTTGGGAAGCTGCCCCCTGGTGAGCTGAGTACAAGCTGGTGCTGGTGGTCCAAACCTCTTCAGTGACGGACTTAATTCCACGGTCAAGGCTACCCTAGAGCTCAGTGATGAAGCCAACTAGCCACTTCTCTCCCAGGAAGCTTCTACAGATGCAAGGAAGGTGGTGGTCTGGGGCAGTGACTGGTTTGTTCACACTGGTGCTATACAAACATGGGCTGAATCCTGGCTCATTTCCTTATTTGCAACGCTGGCAACCCTGGGCAGATGTCTGAGTTTTGGTATTTATTTCACAGCCTCAGGAAAAGGATTAAATGATGCACTTCTTAGCATAGAATAGGGACCAAGGAGCTGAGCCCTTCCCTGGGTCCCCATAGAATAGAGGGATAATGTTTTCCCAGGATACCCACTGTCCCTGATTTCCAAGACTGTCTTAACCCTCTTAGTAGTGCTCCTCACTTTTTTTCACTCCTTCCCATGAAAACTCACCTATGAAAGGTACTATACCAGGCAAACCTCCTCTGCGAGGCTCTTGAGCGAAAGAAAGCTAGTGAGATCACTTATATTGTAGCATTCAAGACTTTGAGACCTCTCAGTTACCCATAAAGAGGGTCTCTGCAATTAAATATGGACACAGAGAAACATCTTAAAGTCCTTCTCCCACATCTACTCCCAACCTATAATCTTGTCAATCCCCAGCCCTGGGTAAAACCAATCATCCATATTGAAAATTACAAAAGCCAGCTGACCAGCTCTTATTATAAATCTGTTTTTCCACCTCAGCTGCTCATTAATCTGCTTACTCACCTTTACTAACTGTTTATCCTACTCCTTATGGCAGCAATTTCAATCTAGTCTACTCTTGGTCTTCAAGTACTCCACCCCATTCTTTCTGAGCCTCCTACTTCATAGAAACATGTAATGTTCTCTCCCTCACTTCCTCCTTTCTCCATCTCAGAGTAAGTTCATCACTTCTCTCACTCTTCAGTTTGCAGAGAGAAAGAATCTCAACCCCTCTCCGGTGCTAATGGTCATCCATGGGCTTTGGTGCCCATCCTTCAGGCCTCCTTCTAGATTTTCTCACATTAATCCAGTCCCTCTTCCCCTCTTAAATGTTCACCACCTCCCTTGATGCCTTAGGGTATCAGGCCTTTCCTACATGTCTTCTCCTCTTTCCATGCATCAACACCACACACCTCACCAGTTCTCCATTACTCATTCACCAGCCCGACTTCCTAGAGTCAGGCTTCCCTACCAAACCCTTCCCTGGAAATGCTTTCTCAAGTATCTCTGTCCTTGTAATTGGAAATCCTATGGCCTCATCTCAGGCCTCTTTCTCTTAGACCCCTCTGCAACATTTAATGTAGCTACCCTCTCCTGTTTTTTGGTGTGTTTTTTTTTTCTCTTCTATGCTTTCTCCTCCTACTTTTTCTACTGTTCCTTCTCAGTTTCCATTGCTTGTGCACCTATCTCCTCCTGGCCCTCAAATATAAACATTTCAGGTGTCCTCTGTGTCCCTTTTCTAAGCACACATATCTCTCTGCATTCGGACATACTCTCTTAGGTCTAACCATTATCACATCAACACAAAAGATGTTAACGCCATCTCACTAGTACATACCTCACTTCTGAATCTCTGTTCCTTCTGAGCTGTCCAACCTCCTACCAAACATGATCCCAAAAATTGCCTGCCTTCCTTACCAGCTCATCACCTTCTCCATCAGACCCCAACAATC
The DNA here is from genome assembly GCA_004026665.1 of Murina feae. Taxonomy (NCBI): domain Eukaryota; kingdom Metazoa; phylum Chordata; class Mammalia; order Chiroptera; family Vespertilionidae; genus Murina; species Murina feae. Next base: position 4,042 of record PVJC01000308.1, read on the forward strand.
TCCTTCACTTTTGTTTCTTCTTCTTATCCCGTTTATATAATTGGGTTCTTCCTTAGTTTACCTGCATAAAACTTCAATTCCCCAAATAATTGAAAGCTATGCAGTGATCAAGTTTGGTGATTCTTTCCCATTTCTATTGGCACCATTTTCATAATTCTGTCATTAGGACTTTATGGCTAGTGATTCGTTATAAACATCTCATATCCCCAGATGATGTATATAACATAGTAGTAACAGAGCCAAGCAACACATGGAGTGAGGTCACAGAACTACAGTCAGTACAAAGAACCACTGAGTGGAGGTAAGGCCAGGTTCATTAAGACTGCCTCAAGCAAAGAGAGATACCTGCCATGTGTCTGGTTACAAAGGGAGAGACCAGTGGTAGGGTTCAAAGGTCACAAACACATGTACTCTTCAACTATGGCCTCAGGTTATTGAGGCCTGAAAGAATAAAAGTTATATTTAAGGACATTGAAGAGTGCCTTTTCCAAAAGAAGAAGGGCCTCATGCTTTCAGGCAGAGCCACCAGGAAAGAGAACATTTCTACAGAGTATCATGAAGGTTCCCATAAATGAACACAATTGTCTCAGTTTGCTGTCCAGGGCCATGACTATGGAAGTTGAATCCATGTGCCAGGGAACCCTTCTCATTTGAAAATCAGAGCTGCCTAACAACCAACCACTGTGTTGGGAAAGAGCATCCCTGTCTTAGTCTTGTCAAGGTGGAACCAGCTTGCCAGGGAAATCAGATGCAGGACAGGGTGCAGAAGAGATACTGTCTCTAGTCGCCTTCAACGGATTCGAAGGTTCTTGTGATTTATCAAAGCATCAAGCAGGACCAGACATGGTTGTAAACTACGTGTGTTTCTCCTACTGGCAACAAACTTATGAAGCAGATGGGAAAGGACAGAGACCATCAGATGGCCATCAGCGCAGTGAGACCAGCTTTGCTAACCAATGTTTCAGACACATTTGTCATTCCCCACCTTCTGTGTGCAGGTGCTGCATCTTAAAAACTTGAGCCTCCTGTTTCAGCAACCCGATGTAGTAATAAGCAGCCTGTTTCCATCTTCTTCCATCTTGCACGTATCATCTTTCTTCCTAGTTTCAAAGTGATTTATAAGAATTGGAGGAAGGGAAGAGTCAGCAATGATTAACTCAAGGAGATACCTCTAAGTCACAGATCAATTCACTTCCTTCTTCAGCAAAATGAAGAACTCTCATTTCTTTGTGGTTATTTTAATACCTTTGAATCTCGGTAATAAATGACACTTCCAGAGCTCCCCTCTCTTCTGATGGTGACTTTAAATCTTGGCAGTTAGTAGGGAGAGAGGGCAAAAAAGAAATTTTGCAAAGGGCATCTCCTACCAGTTACACACCCCAGATAGCCTCCCCCTGCACCATGAAGACCTATCTTGTTTTATGGACCATCAAAAGCTCTGCAGTACTTCTCAAATTATAGGCAGAGAAATAGGTTTAAAATGACATATTTCATAACTTATGGAATAACTACTTGGGAAGGAATCCTCAAACCTGAAGTTACCTTTTCCAGCTGAGAAAGAGAATAATCTAAATTTGTTTAAACGCTATCAGTTCCCCAAGGCTATTCCTCAAGACCATTTTTCAGCTCCTTCTCCAGCTCTGCAGAGCAGGTACCAGCAAATAAGACTGAGATAGCTGGATCTCCTCTCCCTGCCACAGCAGTGTCATTAGCAATAAAATGTTCAAAAAGCAAGGCAGCAGATCAGGTGGAAAAGAGAGGAGGAAAGAAGCACAGGAAGCTGTCTTCATTAATTAGTCCATGATTATTGTCCAGCTGAAGGCAGAGCCACAATGGAACCACTGGGAGAGAAGGGCCACTAGAAATCAATAAATTTGACTATTCAACATGCCTCCCTTCATCACTGGGTTGCAATCCAACCCAAGGTGAAACTCCTCTGTTCTCTTTAAATGCCTGGCCTCAATAGAGATTTGTGTTTGTGCACATGCGTGTGTGTGTGTGTGTGTGTGTGTACACATGTGTGTATGTGTCTTTGAGCTGCAGACTATCTCCAGTTAAGATATAGAAAAATATAGGAGTCAAATGCTGAAAATTATATAGAAAAATAAAATTACAAGGGTTCACTCTGATCATTTTCCTTCTTGTCTTCCTCTGGTTACAGGGCTTTCAGTGATTCCTAAGGAAATCGCAAAGCACCCTCTGAACAAAGCACCGAAACCCCATGCCCTCCTTAAATGAGAACACAGGGGATATACATGTTTTGATATTTTTTTCCAAGGCAGAAAAACAAGCACCAGATGTGGAAAGAATGTTTTCAGTTGACTACCTACCTAGGATATTCTCATAAATGAAGTCCTTAGGTGACTAAACAAGTAATTGTCTTTGTTTTATTATTTTTCCAAATAAAAATCACCCATGTTGAACCTAAGAGAGCCTGCTGCTCAGAAAACCCCAAGACCTCTTACTGTGTAACACTTACCTGTAATATTTGTATTAAGACAGAGGTTCAGCTTCTTAAAGAAAAAGAGAGACAAAAACACTGTATCTCCAACAAGAGAGAAGTTTATTCCACTCTATGGTAACAGTTCAGAGATGCCACAGGGGGTGAGGCGTCTCTGCACCACATGAGCAACTGGGAACCCAGGCTCCTGCTTTGTTGTTCTGCGACGTCCTAGAGTCCCTGGACCAGAAGTCTCAGCGTCACCCAAGACCTTGTCAGAAATGCCAATTCTCATGCCCCACCTCAAACCTACTGAATCAGAAACTCTGGGGTCGAGACCCTGAAATCTGTGTTTTGCCAAGTCTTCTAGGTGCTGCTCTTATCTATGTGGTCAAAGTGGACTCACTGCCACTTCCATGTTCTAGACCATGGGAAAGAGGAGATGAAAGACAAGTCATTTTCTGTCAATGAAGTGAAAAGGAAATTACCCACATTGCAGATTTCGTTCACTCTCCTTTGGCCAGATGCATGGTCAAAAGGAGACAGTTAGCTGTAAACAAACGTGGTCACTAGTGGGGTAGTCATGTGGCTTGGTGAAACTAGGGGAGTTCATTTTCAGGATTACAGAAGGAAGAGGGAGGAACCAGAGGGGGTTCTTCCAGTCCAAAATGAGGCTACAAGGCATCTCCCAAGGTGGCTCCAGCTGGAAAGGCGAGGTTGCTCCACAGAAGGTGCTATGATACCAGAGTCTCAGAAAGAGGATTTGGGTTAAGTAGTGGCAAAGAAAATATGCATCAGACACAGTTAAATGGGCAAAGAAGGCTTTAGTCAAGACTCTTGCAATAGGGGAGAGAGACTGAACAAAAGGATAAGGTGGGAGAGTTGGTATGCATTGGGATGAGATGGTGGAAAAGTACTGGAGGAGGTTAGGGGCGAGGATGGCCAATGGAACAAGCCAGCTGTCTTTGCTAACTGATGCTTTTGCAAGTCAGACTCCTACCTGCCCAAAGCCCAGGAGACAGGAACATTCTCTTTCCTTATGTTAAATTTCAAGAAGATGGCTCCCCACTCCTTGAGAAAGCTGGCGAGAGGCTAGGAGCTTTACCTCTCAAACAGGCAGAGGACGAACTGACAATGGATGGTTTTCAAAAGTGAGCACTCTCAGGAAGGTCAGAGCCCTAGAGTGAGGAAGGAGCCCTGTTGCAGGGCTGAGTGGGAGCTGAAGGCTCCTTCTACATGCATGGCAGGGGTCCCTGTACACCTTGCAGACAGGCCCTGAAGCCCAGAGCTGCAGCACTGCCTCTGTCCCCACCGCCACAGTTCAAGCCTGATTTTCCCTTTCATTGGGATAAATGGCCTTTGTTTAGGGGAAGTGGTTTCTGTTCCCCTTCAGCTTTGGCTTTCTTTTCCTCTTCGTTGGCATCTAAGCTGTTAGGCTTTTGGAAAGCATTTCATTTAAAAAGACAGAATTGAATAGTGGGGCTTTCTTAATCAGTTCTTAGCACTGCACCAACTTAGCTGACTCTGCATTTTGTAAAAGCTGCCCAGCTTCCTGGAGAGGCAAGATAGCAACCATTTAACATGGCTGTTGGTAGCAGGCTCTCTCCTGCTTAACTCTGGGAAGCTTTCACCTGAATGGCTTAAGTACAGTTCTGCTCAGGGACAAGACTCTCCAACTGGAGACCATTGGTGAGAAAGTTACTGAGACACTGGCAACAGCAATTCATGCAAAAACAAAAAGAAATGCTATTTCAGTGAAATTGCTCTGAGCATAGTTCACAGCCTTGACTGTAGACTGTGCCCATCTCTAACTCTAGGAAAAATCTTTCTACCCCTTCTGCTGGGAGGTGAAGAAGTCCTTCTGTAGCTCCCTATCATCAAATCATCTAGTTCCTTTTCATCATAAAGCTCAGCATTTACATTACAGCAACAGACTTGCTTAAAGCCTAAAGTCTGGCCCTAGCTGGTTTAGCTCAGTAGATAGAGCATCGGCCTTTGGACTGAAAGGTCCTGAGTCAATTGCGGTCAAGGACACATACCTAGGTTGCAGGTTTGATCCCTGGCCCAAGACAGGGCAAGTGTGGGAGGCAACCAATCGGTGTGTCTCTCTCATATTGATGTTTCTCTGTCTCTCTCCTTCCCTTCCATTCTCTCTAAAAATCAATGGAAAAAATCCTCAGGTGATGATTAACAAAAAAAATTAATTAGTTAATTAATTAATAATTGAATTAATTGAAGCCGCTTCCCCACCTCACCTGCCTGGGAGAGAAAACCTGCCACAGTGGCAATGGTCATGCTTGTTCATCCCACAGCAAGTTAACTCTAGAATTAACAGTAATGAGGCTGCTATGGAGAGTGACAGAAAGATTCTGCCCCAAGGTCTATTTCTTCATCCTTTCTACTTAGATGGAAAATCAACCCTTCTGTATCTCAGGAGACACCATCCAGGCACCAGAAAACATGGGCCCAGGTAGTCCCTGAGGTGGTCCCATTGGGTGCGTTCCAGGGTCCGCCCCCACGAAGCCTGTTAGATCTGTTGGTCAATTTAGGCAGGATATGAACCAAGTGGAGAGGCGATGCCCATTTCAGGGAGAACAGCCAAGCCAAGTGCCTTAACTCCACAGGTGTGAACTTGGAGGTGGGTTACATAGCCCTTTTCCCCTGAGGAAAACTGTGTGGTGGCCCTAAGTAAGATGGAAAGGAAGAAAACAGCCATCACTAGTTGTGCAGCACAAACCCAGACAGAGACAAGGAGCATCTGGCCCCGTCTGATGGAGCCAAGTCCAGCCGGGGAGAGAACAGATCCATCAACCTGTAAAGCCACTGACCTGACCTGCACACTTGTGCTGCCTGCCATCTGGTCACTGCGAAAGCCAGCTTCATATTTCAGGAAAGGTCATTCTTGACCGAAACCAGGGAGCTGTTAACGTGAGTTTTAGTTTGTTTTGTGTGTTTTTTCTCCATGTTTTTAAGGTTTGTTGTTTTTATAAAACACCATTCAGCGCATGTCCATGTGTGTCTGCTGCTTTTCAATCAAGCCTCAGAGACCGTTTTAATGATCAAATAAGATACTAGAGCTTGTTTTTAAATAACTATTTTCCAATTCCTACTTGAAAGTATTTTCTAAAATGTTCCCCCTATAAATTCAATCAACATTTTAAAAATAAAGATAAATAAAATGGTCTGATGAAATATCAGGGCTTGTTATGCAAAACTGGGAATGGGACATTTGAAAGCATCCCCTCCCACCCATGGTGTCCCAGAGTACAGGGCTTGAAGCCCATGTGGCTGGATTAGGCAAAGGTCCAGCCTATCTCCTCACCACCACTTTCATAGAGTCACAATTCACACCACCAAAATACTATGACCAACATAAAACCATGAAATGAAAGACACTTACCCCAGGACCCCAAGGACCCGGAGAGTAGTTTCAATTCAGTTTGGCTCTGAGTTTTCTGGAAAACAAGGCCGAAAGGAAGACATCATGAACTTCCTGGCTTATTTGTCTTCTCACTAGTCTAAGCTCAAATGGGGTCCCAGTTTTCATCTTCCTGGTTTTATAGATAAAGAAACTTGAGCACAGAGAACATAGGAGTTTAGCACAAATTTACAGACCTGGGCTGAGTCTAAACTTGAACCACCATTGATAAAGCCTTGCTGAATTCCTGTCCCATTTGGCACCCTAGTGTTTCCCTCCAGTTCTCAAATACAGCTGATCAGAACCAAGGCACACAATGGCAAGGGAAAGCTTTGGCAAGAGCAGGATTCATACTTATGAATCACTGGGTCATTAAGCTGGAGTGTGCATCTGATTATGAGTGTACACATGCACTCACATCTTTCAAAGGTTCCTAGGAGGCACAGAATGTAGAATACTGTGCTCTTCCAACAATGAGTTGCCTGAATTTGGCAGAGTGATCGAGAAGGATACTACACCTGAGACCAGGCCAGCTGAGCTGGGAGCATTTGCATGTACTCATTTTATTTAGTACACCTGAACAGCTTGCAAGATGACGGTATTGAGATTCAGATGAGAGCTGAATAGCTTGGCTAAGGTTGGCAACTATTTAGTCACAATATCAAAATTCAAAAACCAAGTCTGTATGACTCCAAAGCACAGGCTCTTCCCAAAATACAAAATTGGTTCAAACACTACACTGTCTTTCTTCATTTACAGAATGAGGGCTGCCTGGATGTTTATTAAGAAAAAACATATGTGTACATGTACATGTACATATGTGTGTGTGCCTAGAAAGGGCCTTAAAGGAATACCCCAATGCCCTAACCAGTTTGGCTCAGTAGATAGAGCATCAGCCTGAGGACTGAAGGATCCAAGTTCAACTGTAGTCAAAGGCACATACCTCTCGGTTGCATGCCTGGTCAGGGCACATGCAGGAGGCAACCAATCGATATGTCTCTATTACATCGATGTTTCTCTCTGTCTCTATCCCTCCCTTCCTCTCTCTCTAAATGGAAAAAAAAATGTCCTTGGGTGAGGATTAACAACAACAAAAAACACACAACAAAAGAAATACCCAAAAAAAGTTAACAAGGGGTTTTCTCTGGGTGAGAAGTGAACATAGCAGAGAAAGAGTGAGGAGGAGGGGAAGAGGAACGTGTATATAAAACTTGAACCCTTTACAATTAAAAAGTATTTATATATCATATGTGCAATTAACAAAAATAAATAAAAGGGATTGAATCAAGTAATTCCAGAAGTTCCTTCTAGCTATCCCATTGTACATTTTTCCTTACTAAGTAAGCAGCAGGGTCAGCATCCTCCTGCAGACCCACTCCACCTGAAATTGCAGAGGTTTTCACTAACACTAGAGCAACTGCACCATCCAGTGGCCACATTAAAATTTACAAAGCATCTTCACTTTAATAGGAACATGTCATGTGTTCATTCACCATTCAGCCTTTGGGGAGGGATAGCTTAATTTTTATTTAGTAATGATAAGTAATTAATTTAACTTGATAAAAGTAATTTCACCTACTGGAAAGTTTGTTATTCCCCAAGCCAGCCACATCTGTGTTCTACATTATCCCCATGTTGACATTTTTCACCCTCTTTGATTTGGACACTCGGTGTCACAGTCTGAAAGAAACTTAAGCATCCAGGGCCCCTACCCTCATCATTTTAGAGAGGAGGAAATCCGTCTCTGGGATGAGGACCCCTCTTCTCATCAACAATGCCATTCGCCCACCAGCATCACCCCAAGTTAGCTACCAAAGGAAAACCAGGAAGAAACTTCCTCCTAGAAATATCCCATCTACAGGCTCTGATGCTGGGTTGAGAGACAAGTCAAAGCAAGCAATTTGAGGCTGTAATCTTCAAGATGCATCCTTGGAATTAAGTAGCAGCACAGTGCCAGCAAACTCTCCATATAACTGTCAAAGTGCAAATGGAAGCCACCCATACAACAAGCTCCTTGTGTTCAAACATTCCTCAGTGGGTCCATCCTGTATGTGTGGGCATTTTTACAAGTTGCTGTATAGATTTACATGACACCAGTGAGTCATGTCCAGATGTGACGGCTCAGATCTATTTCATGGCAATTACCTGGTCTATCACACAGGGCAGAGGTTTTAAAGCTGAGGAAGGAAGGAAGTGCCAACAAGCTTCTGTCTGGCTCCCCGGAGATCGCCTGATCCAGGAGGCAGGTGCTGAGTGGGCCACGGGATGTTTCTGGCTGTGCACTCAGCCTGCAGGCCTGGGGGCTGTCCTCTCAGACTCGGGTTGGGTTGCTGCAGGGTGAAGGTTTAGGCAAGCGCCCTTCCCTGGTGAATTAGGAGTCTCTGTCCCCTGGGGAAGGTGGGGAGAGATCCAGGTGGTGGGACACACTGAGGCAGCAGATCCCAGGGCCCAAAGCCAGGGAGGGGGCTAAGGAAGCAGCACTGCCTCCCACCAGATGGAAGACAGGTGGCAACAGGGCAATGGCGGAGGCAGCCCTCATGAGTTCCATTTTTGCCAAAAAAAAAAAACAAAACAAAAAAACAGGGGCCATGAGGAAATATTGGCTTTGCTAATCAACGTTAGAGCTATAGCAAGAGAAAAACTCCTCAAAGGACTTGAAAGGAGAAAAAGAGTAAAGAGGCATGTACTCTTCCTGTGATAGAAAAGTGAGAGCAGGGAGAATGAAAAAAAAGGCATGCTCTGGCCCTGTGATTAAGCAGTGAATTTACTAAGTGGCAGCTAATCCTCTCTACTTTGCCCCAGATAAGAAGCAAGTGGGCACTGGTCACTGGGAAGGGCACATCCACTGCCCTAGGCACTCACATTTCCTATCACCACTCTTCCTTATGTTCACAGAACCCTGTCTTTGAAAGAGCAAAGTGCTTAACATATATTGAAATGATTGTTGTTATTAATAATTCCAATGGTTTAGATCTGCATAACTCGATTCCTCCTAAGAATTTAAGCCTTTCACACATATTGTCTAATTCTTACTCAGAAATTTTATTAGAAAAATGTTCCCAGGTTGCTATGGAAAAACACTGAAAAGTTCTTTAGCACATTTAAACATATCTCAGCCTAATCTATATTGTTTCCCCCTACCCCAAGCTAGCACATTTCCATTCTGATTATCTGTCTTTGAAATATCAATTTTCAAATCAGAAATCTAAAAGCAACTGTAAACCTCCAATCTCTCACCAAACTCTTGCTCCCTTTTCATACCTTGGCTACAAGGTATACAGAGGCAGCTCCTCTCCTGAGGGCTTCAAAAGTAGCTCAGGACCCACCTTCCCCAGCCATCCTCTCTTTGGTACTCATTTTGCTTCTGGTAAAATTAAGAGGTGAAACCAATAATTACAATGTATTAAGTGTCTACTCTGCCCTGGGCACTGTGCTGATTGCTTTATATACACTGTATTATCTAATCCTTGTAGCAGAGACTTCTAGTTGTCCCGTAGTGTCATAGTAACAGAAATTTTAGCTGGACACACAGCTCTATTTCCCAGGCTCCATGGCAGCTAGATGTGGCCACGTGATTATTTTCTGTGGAGACTTCCAGAAACACTAGGCAATCCTCAAGCATGTCTCTCCTCTTTGCTGCCTTCACAGGGATTCTACTGAAATTTATAGCCTGAGAACCTAAAGCGCAATCCATTGACTACCTCTGCTTTGACTTTTTCCTGATTATGGTTCAGAGATTGCTCACTATTCTTTGATTTCTCCATCTTACCCCTTATATATTGATGGCAAAGATTTACAAATCCTACCACGATCAAAACAGTTCCTTGAAATTATCAGCCTGTGAAGGGGAATTAGTCTTTTTGAAATTAGTGAATGTGTCATTAAAGTGTGAACAACTACAAGGAAAGGGGCAATAAAGCACTTATTCAGAAATAAGAGGTCCAAACTCTTATTTAAAGCCACGGTAATTAAATCAACAACATATTTACCCAACATGGGTACCTATGAACTATTATCCTATATAATAAAAGGCTAATATGCAAATTGACTGGAAGTTGGAACAACTGTTTGCTATAATATGCACTGACTACCAGGGGGCAGATGCTCAACAAAGGAGCTACTCCCTGGTGGTCAGTGTGCTCCCACAGCAGGAGCACTGCTCAGCCAGAAACCCTGAGCCGGGCTCACGGTTGGCAAGAGCAGCTGTGGCCCTAAGCTGTCAGTCAGACATCTCCTGAGGGCTCCCAGACTGTGAGAGTGTGCAGGCCAGGCTTAGGGGAACCCCCCCCCCAGTGCATGAATTTCATGCACCGGGCCTCTAGTATTAAATATAACTGAGTATAATCTATTCTAAGTTATCTTGGAGCAGACAGGTTATTCACCAAACTAATACAAAGTTATATATCAATTATCTATATATATAAAAGCCTAAGCAACCATTCCACCATTGACATGCACTGATCACCAGGGGGCAGACACTCAAAGCACAGACAGGGAAACATGAAACCAATTGATGAATCTCAGAGGGAAGAGGGGAGAGGAGAGGGTAGGAAGAGATTAACCAAAGATCTTATATGCATACTAGTGGCCTAGTGCACGAATTTGTGCACCCGTAGGATCCCTCAGCCTGGCCTGCGGGATCAAGTCGAAACTGGCTCTCCGACATCCCCCAAAGGATCTTGGATTGCAAGAGGGTGCAGGCCAGGCCGAGAGACCTCACTGGTACACAATCGGGGCCAGGGAGGAACATGGAAGGTTGCCAGCCAGGGAGGAATCACAGGAGGGCTCCAAGGCATGTCCAACCCATCTCACTCAGTCCTGATTGGCCGGACCCCAGCAGCAAGCTAACCTATTGGTCAGAGCATCTGTCCCCTGGTGATCAGTGCACATCATAGTGACTGGTTGACCAGTTGACTGTCCCCTGGTGGTCAGTGCATGTCAAAGCAAGCAGTTGCATATCATTAGTATACTACACTTTGATTGGCTGAACTGACGATTGACAAATGGACACTTAACATATTAGGCTTTTATTATATGAGACTAGGGGTCCCTCAGCCTGGCCTGCAGAGATAGGGCTGAATCCATACACCGGGCCTCCAATATCCCCCAAGGGGTCCCAGATTGCGAGAGGGCACAGGCCAGGCTGAGGGACCCTACTGGCACATGAATCCATGCCTCGGGCCTCTAGTATTTTAATTAGAAGTAAACAAATAAATAAAGTGGGTTTATATATAGCACTGAGCCAATTATTCAAAATAGGTTTCTTTATCTTATTGAAATATATTTACATATATATGATAACTATGTACACATACAGTTATCCTAAAATGAGCTAATATATTCATTTTTTTATTTTTCATCAAGCTTTTTTTTTTACTAAAATGCGATTACATCACTTATATGTTTCTAAAGCTAGTTAATCATTCAGAGTTTTAAAAGAATAGCAAAACAACCACTTTGTCTCTTTGCCCAAAGCTTGACTTCAGGAGCTAAATTTTTAGCTAAGGTTGAAGCCAGTATTATTTTTCCAAGCATTCAACATTTATTACCTGGGAGACTTCTTTGTCAGCAGAGCACATATTAAACCAGTTAGTAGAAGTATGTTTAGATTGTATGTGTTAATTTACATTTGACAAACTTGCTTCTCTGGTGCCTACTGGGACGCTAGCTAAATGTGCAGCCTGGTTGTATTTAACCAAACTCATATAAACAGAAAAGCCAAATCCCCACACAGGCATAAAAACATGAATTACATGATCCAGCGAGGGTTCCTCAGGGAAATGGCAGCTTCCAAGAAGAAAAGAAATTATGCAGGGTAAGTCACAGTCTTTGATGATTCGTGTATTTTCCACTATTTGTGAGGGATAAAGAAGCACCCTTAGAAAGAGCACAGTAAGCAAAAATACAGGTAAATGCAATAACCTTATCTTCTTTTCTTGAGTCTTCTAAATTATGTTTGATGATTAAAGGCAAAATTATGATACTGTCTGATGTGGTTGTAAATGTATGCAGAGAAAATATTTAAGACATCTCTATTATGAAAAGGAAAAAGAAAAAGGGATATAAAGAGAGGTAAAATTTGTACACTTTAGGAAAAATGGCAACATGATGAGACCAACAGTCTATGATAAGATGAGAGAGAGAGAAAAAGAGAGAGAGAAAATGCAAAACACTATAGGTACATAAAAATAAAATTCTACAAAATGTTCAAGTGACCCACAGAATGACAGGAAAAGAAAACAGAGAACTTTAAGAAATAATAAAACAGAGAGAACAAATAAAAAGCGAAAGATAAAATGACAAATTTAAACTTTAACATAATAATATTACATTAAATGTAAATAATGTGGTTGAAAGTTAAAGAATAGAAAAATATACATCATGCAAACATTAGTCAAAAGAAAGCAGGAATAGCTGCGTCAATATCAGATAAAGTTGACTTCAGAGCAAAAAAAATTATCACAGAGAGACATTATACAATGTTAAGAAGATCAATTAACCAACAAAACATAGCAATCCTAAATGTGAATGTACCAAACAACACAACTGTAAAATACATAAAGCAAAAATTGGTAAAACTGAAAGGAAAAATAGACAATTCCACAAGCAAACTATAGACTTTCACACCCTTTGAGTAATAATTGATAGTACAACGTGACAGAAAATCATCATGGATAAAGTACTCAATACCATCAGTCAGCAGAATCTAATCAGCCTTTGTAGAACACTCTACCCAACAACAGCAGAATACACATTCTTTCCAAGTGTCCACAGAGCATATACCAAGATAGACTATATTATGAACCATAAAACAAACCTCAACAAATTTAAAAGAATTAAAATCATAGAGTGTATTCTGTGACCAAAATAGAATTAAACCAGAAATTAACAACAAAGATAACAGGAAAATCTCCATACATTTGGGAATTAAACAAGACACTTCCAAATAATTCATGGTTCAAAGAGGAAGTCTCACTTTTGCCCCCAACCTCTGCACATTGTCACCAAGTGCTCTCTGTTCCCTGTCACATTAGCTTTGAGAACAGTGCCCATACTGCATGACCTTCTAGAACAGCTTTAGAAAGGACCCCGGAATGTCACGATTTCAGAAACCATGAGAAAAGTCACTCCCTATCCCACCACAAAAATAGTATTTTTCCTTGCGTAATTCTCAAAATCCCTTTATGTGGGGGGATCAAAACTATTGTTTCTCAGATAGAGGCAAGTCAAAATACAAATGCCTTTGAAATTTATAGAAATAAACATGGTAAACCCTAAGTTCTTTGATTAACCATTGATTAAAATTAAAGTACCAGGGATCTAATTGTACAGCTTGGTGACTGTGGTTAACAGTACTGTATTATATACTTGAAAGTTACTGAGAGAGTAGATCTTATGTTCTCACCACACACACACACACAAAAAAAAAAAATGGGAATTATGGCCCTAGCTGATTTGGCTCAGTGAATAGAGCATCGGCCCATAGACCAAAGGGTCAGGTTCTATTCTGGTCAGCCCAGGCCCTGGTCAGAGCACATGCAGGAGACAACCAATCAATGTGTTTCTCTCCCATCAATGTTTCTCTCTGTCTTTCCCTCTCTCTTCCACTCTATCTAAAAATGAATAGAAAAAATATCCTTGGGTGAGGATTTAAAAAAAATTTTTTTTAATGCAATTATGTGAGGTGATGGAAGTGTTTACTAATTTTATAATTTCACAATATATACATATATCAAAGCATACACCTTAAACTTATACAATCTTATATGTCAGTATCTCAATAAATCTGGGGGGAAATAAAATCTTTAAAAAATGGAACCCACAAGTTTTTCTGATAGAGGAGATGGAGAAGCTTTGAACTAGTGCCATGAGACCTTGAAAATACTCTGCACAGAACTAACAATTACACCTTGTTATATAAATTAAAGAACTGGGAAATATTTACCAGTCAGTTAACTTGAAGCCACTAAACATACAAACATAAGATAGGATGAAGGGTTGGAATACTTTTTTGGCACATTTATAGTTTTTCTGTATTTTTTCATCATAAAACTTAGTAGTTCATGCACAGAGGTCTCATGGGGTTTTACTCTAACCATAATGGTTAACGATTACATAACCTCTAACCTTGAGACTATAAAATTTTTACTTAAATGTCCATGGTGGAAAATTGCATTTACCAATCATTGTTTATTGGTTATAGGAAATTATATTTTGTAATATTTAACTCCCAACAATTTCACTGAGCTTGTTATAAATAAGTCAACCAGTATGAAAACTATTCAGATCCTCTTGAGTTTAATAAAAGTCACCTGGATTTTCCCTGGTACTAGTCATTATATCAGAAAATACAAACATAAAGAATGACAGAGACATTTTAAAACAATGCAAAATAATCCCAACTTTCTCCTCTGCAGCCCTAAAGAATAAGTGGCTTAAAGTGGTGCCTTCCTTTGGGTTATAATTGGGGAGAAGAACTGGCGGGCAGTAGAGCCCAGTGATCTTTCGGAGGGAAAGCGTCCCACATGCAGAGTAAGATGGAGATGAGGGGTGATTCAGAAGGGGAAGAAGAGTATTGCTGCATCCAGCCTTTGCTATGCCATTTACCTGGATTCAAGTCCTGGCTCTGCCTTCTGCTCATATACCCTATCATCAAACAATGTGCTTAATCTCCCTCAGCCTCAGTTTTCCCAACTATAAAGTAATGATTATTAATGGTCAACTCATGGAGGCGGAAGACTTAAGAGATTTATAATGTGTTCCACTCAGTTCTTAGCATGTAATAATGTTGGATAACTGCTAGTTTCTATTTTTTGTTGTTGTTGTGTTGTTTTTATCTTCCCGTTTCACCATTTCTCTTAGGTCTAGTCTTGGTGACAAAAATGAGACTCAATGGGGGCACTCTCCACCTGCCCTCCACCCTGGGGTAGCCACAGAGTTTCCAGAGCGGCCTCACTGGTGTAGAGGGGCTGCAGTGGCTTGTCCTGGCTCATCTTTCTCACTGGAATTCTCTACCCAGGGCTCTGACATGACAAACATACTTTCTAGGCATCTTGTCATGCATGGTCAAAGGTCAGACTAAAACATTCCCTGCCATCCTGTTGTGGTACTGTGGAGAGTGCACAAGATCTGGAGTGAGACATCTGAATACCATTTTCTCACTGTCTACACTTGGCCAATTAGCTCCTCTATAGAGTCATCAACTTCAACTGGGTTTACTATCACCCACCTTTAAGATTCATCGCGAATGTAAAGTACTCTTCCCAATGTAGGTGACAAAACAAATGATACCTCACTACTGTTGCATTTGTGAGAGCTTCTGTTGAATGCTCCCTCGGGTTCTAAGAAATACTGATGATTGGAGAACTGGAATCAAGTTCAAAGATCATTTCTCCAACCACATGCACTTTCACAGAAGCAGACTATTTCAGCCCACCTAACTCGCAAAGGCTCCAAGCCTTTTATCTTTTACATGTTACACTTTTCCCTGTTTCAGGATGCATATATGTAGTTATGACTTAGACACATGGTTGTGGCCACTGCTGTGGTTTGCCTCCCATGAAGAGGAAAGTTGGCGCTGCACCATAAGACCAAGGCCTTCTTCCAAAGTGAGAGGGGAACTGGTCCTTCTGTGTTACATCTGGTTACGGGAGGAAGGGTTCTCAGCAAGTGCTTACTGATACAGCACTTTAAATTCACAAATGAAACCACTTTACCTAAGATGGCTGGGTCTAGATGAATTCAAGATTCTGCTGCCACATTGTACCCAGACACTTAACACTCAGTTGTTGTTTTTTTGTTTGTTTGTTTTTACTCCTCACACAAGAAATGAGGATGTTTTTCCCATTAATTTTGAGAGAGAGAGAGAGAGAGAGAGAGAGAGAGAGAGAGAGAGAGAGAGAGAGAGGGAGAGAGACAGACATCAATATGTTAGAGACACATCAATTGGTTGCCTCCCACTCACATCCTGACCAGGACCAGGAATTGAACATGCAACTGAGGGATGTGCTCTTGACCCCAACCCAAGATCCTTTGATCTGTGGGCCAACACTCCAACCATTGAGAAACCAGCCAGGACACTGAATCCTCATTTTAAAACCAGATTTCCCTTGCCCAATTCCTTCTTCCTTCTGTTGAGTTCTCTCTCAGTGGCTTCCATCCCTCCCTAGATAGGACTTCAGTCAGACACATGTGCACATGCATCAACCCATCAGACATATCTATAAATGTTTCAACGCCCTCTATGGACAGCAATGAAGTCCTTTTCTCCTAGGCAATTTGAAAATAAGTTATTGCCAATAGTTCCACGGGTTTAACAGTGTCTCCTACTATTCACCATGAGTCTCGCCTTAGCCATTGCCAAGACCCACCCTGGTACAATAGGTGAGGAAAACTCAAGGGTAAGTGATTGAGCCAGGACACACAAGGAGCTGGTGGCAGGGAGGGTGGGGGGTCAAGAACTCTAGTCCAGGGCTCACTCTCCACACCACACGGCCCCCTTTCATTACACAAGCTCCCTCCTCTGTGCTGATGCCTTTGATTTAGTCAGATGGTTGGCACTTTCTTTTGTGTGTTGTTGTGGGGTTGGGTTTTTTGTTGTTTTTTGTTGGAGTTTTTGTGGGGTTTTTGCCAAAAAGATGATTTGCTTTCCAAAAACCTCAAATTAAACAGTTGGTAACTGTTTCCTAAGATAAAGAGAATTGAATTCTTACAAGGCATTGTAGAAAGCAACGTGACAGGATTGTGTTGCTTCTGTTTCCTATCTCTGGATACCAGATGCCTGCTTTCTCCTATCTAACCAAGGGGGATTTGTGATTGGATCTGAATTCTCAAACACTGTTTCCTGGAAAAGACCTTAGAGCCACTGGTGTGTCTGGGGAAAAAAGGGAAAACACTTTGTGAACCCAGCATTGGCATGCTCCGAGGCACTTTAGAGTCCTGAACTCAGCCTTGAGTGCTAAAAATATTTTGGCAATTGATGAGTTTCAGAAGCAAAAGGGAACTAAGGCTTGGGGCTCTGCCTACTTAGGGAAAGAAAAAAGCAAAAAGCAGTCCAAGGTTCCAAACCAACTGTGCTAACCAGTGTCACCTTTCAAATAAAAACTTAAATTTGAATCATCCAGTTACATATTGGTAGCAGAGTATTTGATATAGTTTGGGGCAAAATGTTTTTTACTAATGTTTTACCCAAATTTTTATTTTCCATGTGGTAAAGCATTTTGCAGGAATCTTCCACTTCCCCAAGTAACTTAAGATAAACCAGTCCAAAGAAACACAAATGGAGGTAAGCACACATTTATGTAACCACCTGTTAGAGGAGCTAACTCAGAGCTGACCATGCAAATTCACTATGCTGGAGAAGAGCTAACATTATACCCTTGGCTTCTCAAGGAAACATAGCATTTCCAGTTGTTAAGCTCTTTCACTAATCTGTGATTATTTTACAGTCAATTCATGTTTCCAACCCTCCTCAGAACTCCCTTTCATACATAAAAACATGGATCCATATGCAAAATGGGAGAATCTCTGTATTAGTTTGCTCAGGCTGCCTTAACAAAATACTACATATTGGGTGGCTTAAAGCAACAGAAATTTCACACAGTCTGAAGTCCAGAAGTCCAAGATCAAGATATTGGCAGGTTTGGTTTCTTCTGGGGCCTCTCTTCTTGGTTTGCAGGTCACTATCCTCTTGCTGTGGCATCCCCTCTCTGCACATGCCCTGTTGTGGATCTCTCTGTGTGTCCTAATCCCCTTTTTTATAAGGACACCAGTTAGATTGAATTAGGGGCCCACTCTGTTGGCCTCATGTTAACTTAATTGCCTCTTTAAAGGCCCTATCTCCACATACAATCCCATTATGAGGTATTGAGGGTTAGAGTTTCAGCATATGAATTGGGAATGGGGGGAGGAGGACACAATCAGCCCTTAACAGCTTGTCTTTATGATAAATTTCCAAAGTACATGAAACAATAAAGTAATCCATTCCTATTTTAACAAAAGTCCTGTGGTTTTGGGGGGCTGTGCAGAAACATACAGCCAGATCTAATGTGTGGTTTAATTTTAGGGACCGCATGCTTCTCTGTCATGGATAAATGATCTCTGTGTGAAAATAATACCTGTGCTGAAACTTGAATATTGAGAAGCAGCCAGCCATGTGAAGTTTCTGACTATGAAAGCTCCAGGCAGGAAAAAAGCAAAAGCTCTGAGGTGGGGGTGAACTTACTGTGTTGAAGAAACTGAAAGAAGGCTGATATGGCTAGAGCAGAGAGAGCAAGAGAGAGGAGGAGGGGTGAATCGGAGAGATGGACATAACCATGTCACATAGAGTATTCAAGGCCCTAGAAATAAAGAAGTCTGAATTTTACACTAAATTCAATGAGAAGCCCTTGGTGGGTGTTCAGATGGTAGGTGATATGAATGGATTTATGATTTATTTTGGCAGCTGTTTGAAAAAGGGATTAGAGTGGGACAAAAATGGAAGCTGACAGAACAGTTAAGAGACCATTAAAATAGTCCAGATACGGGATATTGATTGTTTAGCCTAAAGGTGACAGCTGTAGAAATAGAAAGTTAATACGTCTGGGATGTATTTTAGAGATGGAACTGATTAACTAGATGGGACAAATTATAACCAGATAACCAAGGGTTCTGGGCTGCCTGTCACTACTTCAGCCAATTTAGCAGAGACAGCGATGAATCATATATGAGCATTATTCCAATATTGAAGGCAGTATGGGAGAGCAACAGGTCATCCACAAAAATCTGCTCTGCATCCCACCATAAGCCGGCTGCTTATATTGGGTAGAAGGACAAAGATTATGCAGGAAGTAGGAATTACAGGAATGGAAAAGTAGGCACAGGATAATCACGACAGGTTACAAGTTATGCAGGCTAGGGAGGGGGTGATGGAGGGGGTTGCAAGAGGGTGGGCACTCCAGGCAACTCAGGACCAGATTACAGGTAATAGGGGGTTGCAAAGAGCAGGTGCCTTCTGGACTAGATTGTTTCAGCCACGAGGTTATAAATCTTTCCATAATAATAGGCAGTTCTTGGGACAGGAGGATGGTCTGCATTCCGATGTTAGCTCCCATGTCCCAGGATATATGACTCCAAGCCAGGTGAAAATGTGCTTTTTCTAATCTGAACAGAATCATCATGGTTAACAGAGCATGATTAATATTCCTTATAATTGTAGCTGGTCCTCAATATTCTATTTCTGCCCCTACTAATATGAGAAAAAGAAGGGAATGATTCTCAGGTTTTTCTCTTAAGAAACTGGGAAGGGGTAATACCATTTCCTGAAAAAGAGACTGAGAGGAGAACAGTTTAGGGAGAAGAAAATGAAGAGAATAAAGAGTTCTCTTTGGGGCCCATTGCACTGAAGATGCCTATTAGACAACCAAGTCAGGGAGCAGTTTGCCATCTAATAGGCAATTTGATTTATGAGCTTGCAGCTCAAGGAAAGGTCAAGACTGGAGGTTTACATATGGGAGTCATCTGCATATAGATGGTTTTAACATCATGAGACTAAATCAAATACAGCTACACTAGGGAAATAGTGTAGCTACAGAAGTGACCCAGGAAAAAGGATGCCAGAAGGTCAAGCAAAGAAGATGGAGCCAATTAAGACATTAAAAGAGCATCCAACAAGCTGGAGAATCAAACAAACATAAAAAAAACTGCTATTATAGAAGCCAATCAAAAAAATAATAATAACTGCCTGTGTTAACTTTACTGTGAAATTAGTGCAGATAATTCAGAAGGTTTGCTGAGCTGCTTAGACCCTTAAGTCAGTAATTTCTATCTCACTATTCCCCACAGATTGAAAATGGCAGGGTCATGGACACAAACTGCCTCCCAAATGCATGCCCTTAGTCTCCTAGGAAGATGATGAGTATAATAACAGCTTAGCTTCCTCCTCTCTACCACTGGGGTAAATCATGTCTCATTGACATGAACTCACAGTTGGTTAGAGCATGTCCTGATACGCCAAGGTTGCAGGTTCAATCCCCAGTCAGAGCACATACAAGAAGCAACCAATGAATGCATAAATAAGTGAAACAACAAATATCGTCTTTCTCTCTCTCTCTCTCTCTCTCTCTCTCTCTCTCTCTCTCTCTCTCTCTCATCATATATATGAATGTCAAACTTCAGACTACCATCAGACAGGCCACAGATGATGAATGTGGGATGGTCTGTTTACTAGTAACTGGATTGTCCTTGGGGATGTACTTTAAATGAAATACTGTTATGATCATCACCTTCAATTAAAATAGTTTGACTGGCTAAAAATACTAGCTAACTCAACTCTCCATGACTAGCCACTTGCCTGTTTATAAAGCCATCATGGGTAAGAACATGTAAAAAATCAAATATCATATAAAAAAACTCATTGATCACATAAATCACCTCA
Organism: Murina feae; assembly: GCA_004026665.1. Lineage (NCBI taxonomy): Eukaryota > Metazoa > Chordata > Mammalia > Chiroptera > Vespertilionidae > Murina > Murina feae. The sequence goes on from PVJC01000308.1 coordinate 24,313, forward strand.
TTTCCCACATTAACTGTGTCCTATAATAAGACAGTATTTTAGTAATATAAAGTTTCCAAGTATAGCCATTTTCAATTTTGCACCATCTTTAATAGAACTGCATCCCAACACTTCAAGTTATGTCTTAAGATGTCACAGTTGGAAACCTTCAAGGATTGTTTGCTTGCTTGTTTTAATTGATATTGTTACAGTGGAAGTGATGCAGATAGTTATTAGGTACTTGAATAACAAGGAGAAAGTTAAATAAAATTCTCAAGTCACCCACACAAACCTTAATAAGTCCATCAAAGTACATAAATTGTACATAAAAGTATACAAATTAGTTGATCCAGTATATTTCCATCCTCAAATAGAGAAAAATTTAATTTCCCCATTTATTAAAATATACTAGTATGTACATAATATTCCTCACAAGCTTTGCACACAGGAGGGCTCAAATCCTCTGAAGACTACCTGTACTCCCACTATCCCAGAGTTTCCAAGTTAAGCACTCTGGACTTAGGATATGTTCTCCTACAAGGCGTACCCCATCTTCTTATTATCATGAGGAACTAGAACTTTCGGTTTCCCAGAGTGCAGTCTTAAGAGACACTGCTTATGTTGTTGCTGTTCTCTAGGAAAATGGACAAGCCCCATTGAGGACTAGAGTTCACATCCCACAGTACACAGGGCTGGAGATGCTGGGAGCTGTCCTACGTCCTGAAAAACCTGGACCAGCACCGCCAGGAGCTGTCCAAGGTTCCAAATGTCTTAGAAGAGTGCTTCTCAAAGTATGGTCTACAGACTACCTGTATCAAAATCAACTGGGTATGCATGTTAAAATACAAATTCTTAGTCAATCCTAGAACTACTAAGTCAGAGTGTTTATAGTAAGACTCATGAATCTGCATTTTGAGATTCTTATGTCACCAGCGAAGATGATGTCTCACAAATGTCAGTACCACTTTTTTAGGACTGAGGAGCACTTATTCACATTGAACTCACTGATCACTGTAAATGTATCTGATACTTTTAATATTATCTGTATTAACAGTCATTCTGAGTGATTATTCATGAAAAAGACATTAACCAAATTTCTTCCAAATGGTTTCTGTCACAATTTGGTACCAAACAAATACAGAACTTCAGCCCCATCAAGGAATCTCAGGAAAGGCAAACCACGTTTTAAATCAACTTCCTTGATCTTTTAGCAGGTCTTTCCTATTCACCCAAACTAGTAATGAAAATCACTATAAGCACAACCAGTATGTAATCATCACTCACTCTGTGCCATCTATCAAATCCATGACAAGGATAATAATCAAAACAACAAAAGTATACTCATTATTTACTATATACCAAATACTGTTCAAAGTTCATCACACAATTGTCTCATTTAATCCTTATAATATAATACACGCATGATACCAAGAGGGCAATAAAAATTGCACCTGGTTGATAGCCATTTATAGGTGCTGTCATCTATAATAATAAAAGCATAATATGCTAATTATACCAGACATCCTTCTGGACGACCTTCCAGATGAAGCTGGGCTGCGAGGGAAGCCTGGGTCCTGGGTGCCAGAGGGAAGGTGGTCCTGGCAGCCTGGGGAAGGAAGGTCTACTCTTGCATGAATTTCATGCACCGGGCCTCTAATATAAATACATGATACTAAAGCTAATACTTTGAGAGTTTTTTCTTTAATATTTGGAAATGGCGGGGGGGGGGAAGGGGATATAAATGTCCTTATTTATTACTTGTTGTATTCCTGGCACTTTAGTATGTTTTCTTCATTAAAACATCACAACTGTTTAGGAATGTGCTATCCCTATTTTATCAGCTTTATTGAGATACTGATATACAATAAACTGCATATATTCAAAGTGTGCAACAGGGTTTTCAATAGGTGTATACACCCATGAAACCATCACTTCCAGTAGTTTTCTTGTGTCCTTTTGTAATCCTACCCTTCTTTAGTTGCTTGTCCCAGACAACTACTAGTCCAATTCTGAGGCTATGGGTCAGTGTGCACTATCTAGAATTTTATCTAAATGGAATCATATAATGTGTATTCTTTTTGTCTGCCATCTTGAACTCAGCATGATTATTTTTAGATGATCCATGTTATCACATTTATCAGTAGTTCATTCCTTTTTACTGCTGAGTAGTATTCCAATTATCTCCATTTTATAGATAAGGAAATTGTGAAAATAAGCAACTCATCTAAGATCGCAGAGTAAAGGACTAGATTCAAATGTAAATCTGCCCAACACAAAAGCCCCAGATTTTCCCATTAAAATTATACTTCTTTTCCTTTTTAACTGAGAAATAATTTTATATACATCTTCAGCATGGGAGAAATATAATCTCCGGAATGAGTAGAACATACTGATCACACACAAAAATAGGTTGTTGGATGATTAGAGAGGATGTCAGCTGTTCTATCCACCAGGCTAACTTTCAAAACCTCAACCCTTGGGTTTCCCATTATTAATTAATGACCATTATTAAGTCATTCATCCCAAAAAGAACCCAAGATCCTGGGGCTGCCAAAGTACCATATGCAGGGCTGTAGCAAGAATCCTGACTTATAGGCCAAAAGGGAAAGCAACGTTTTGGGCAGTCAGATTTACAGCAGTTCTGGGAAGCATCCAAGGAATTCTGAAGACCTCATTAAACTGAGTCAGCTGCTAAATAATTAGATACAGAAGAAGAGATGACAACTAGAAAATGGAAAAGAACAGAATGGTGAACCACCCTTGCCAAACTCCCAACTGCTCACTGGTGATCTCAGGCACCCATAAGTCATGGAATATAAAAACTTAACAGATTACATTTTTTTCCATGATCCTCAACATATTTTTGAGGAGGAATTAATAACATTAGTAACTACTATTTATAGAATGCTTATTATGTACCAGACACCATATAAGAGAATCTTATTCCATGTCCATTTCCCTAACAAGGAAACTAATTCTCAGAAAATATAATTGACTTGTTCAAGGTCATACAGCCAGAGACTAAGTCATAGACAAAATCCAGATCTCTGAGTCTTACTCCAGTGGTCCTCCATGACTCACAAGGACTCCAAACTACTCTTCACCCAGCCACCTCCACACAGTTTTACCATCATTGGTTCCACCACAGGCTTACCCTAGAGCAGTGGTTCTCAACCCTCCTAATGCTGCAACTCTTCAATACAGTTCCTCATGTTGTGGTGACCCCCAACCATAAAATTATTCTCGTTGCTACTTCATAACTGTAATGTTGCTACTGTTATGAATCGTAATGTAAATACCTAATATGCAGGATGCATTTAGGCGACCCCTGTGAAAGGGTCGGTCGACCCCCAAAAGGGTCACGACTCACAGGTTGAGAACTGCTGCCTTATAGGTTGTATGTTGACTTAGGACATTTAGTTTTACACCCACTGGTCACCTTATCTTACCACATCAGAACATGTCATTCTGTGTGCCCTGCCCTCAGAATACTGTTCAACACTAGAGTCAACTTAAAAGATATTCCAATATCTTCTGCACCAAAGAGTTAATTATTACAATGCTATGCTTTTCTGGGCTGCCAATGGGGCTTAAGAAAAGACTGATGAAAATGGTGGGCAGGACTGTGATGCAGGACCAGATTTTCCAAACCTGGTCTTCATCTGAGAGAATGTCACAGATTTATAGACTCTAATTCTAAGAGCAGTAAACTACTATTTCTCTTTCAGAGGGGCCAACTTGGGCTGAGGTGGCCTTTTGCCTAGAAGAGAAAGAAGGGACGTAGTAATTATTATGGTTAAATAATAAGAGTAATAATAGGAGCCAACATTGACCAATTGCTATCTATTGGGTGTTCTTACTAGAATTGTCTCAATTAACCCACACTGCCATGAAGTGCCAGTGCTGGTCTCATTTACAGATGAGTAAACTAAGAGACAGGAGCTAAGGAATCTGAGAATCCACAGCTGGCCTTGCAAACTCCAGAACAGTCGCTCTTAACCCCTTTCGCATATCCCCACCAGCTAGCTTTTATTATGCAGCCATTAGTGCCTGGCACTGCGTGAACTCCAGGCATACCAATTAACTGAAACTTCACAACAACCGTGAGGGAGGTATTATTATCCCCACTTTACAGATGAGAAAAACAAACAGAGGAAGTGTGAAGCTGGAACCTACCACAGGCAGTCTGCCCCGAGAGCCTGCGCTCTCATCCAGCATGGCTCGCTCCTATCTGAGTCTTTCTCTTTCTAGTTTAAAAGGCTTTGCAGTTCAGATGCCAAAAAGCCAGGCGCAGCGTCGGGGCAGCACCAGCACCAGGCGTTGCCCCTGCCACCACGAGGGGGCGCCCCAGCCAGGCCCCTCCCCTCACTGGCCCAGCAGCCAATCCGAAACGCGGGTGACGGCGCAGCGCTCCCCACGGGACGCTGTGGAGGAAGGCGGGGTAATTCTAAGCGGCATCTGGTTTCCACCGCTGGAAAGCCACGCGCGGGGCAGAAGGCCGCCGAAGAGAGGGCTCCGGGCACCTTTACCTGAAAAAGTCCCCAGGTGGGCGTCTCCGACCCGCCTCCGAAGGCGGCAACCAATCCTGAGAGTCCCCTTTCGCATTGGCCGCCTCCGCCAATCACCGCTCTACCTTCCGAGCCTATCAGGAGCTCGGCTTTGCCGCTCGCCGGTCACGTGGCTCGAGGCGAGGCGGGGCTTTCAGTGCGGCCGGGGCCGAGAGGGAGGCAGAGCCCCGCCCCCAGGGGGTGAGGGTCCCTCCGCGGGTCGGCTCTACCCTCGGGCCTTCGCAGTTCTCTCCGCGTTTCTTCCGCAGGCGCGGCCCCGGGCGTGGGGCTTGGTTCGGACCTAGGAGGGCAGAGGGGTCCGCGCTCCCTGACCCCAGGGCCTTGCGCGTGCAGCCCCCGCTGCTGCAAGCGTGCCCACCTCCACCCTCGGGGTCCCACACAAAATGCCCCGCGCACCCCTTGCAGGGATCGCTCAGCTCTGCGCACCTCTGGGGCTCTGTGAGTATCACCTGGCAGCGTTTACTGCATTCTCTTAGTTCATGCTCCCACACTGCACTGCGAGCAAGACTGTACCTTAAGTATCTTTGCATCGGGCGAGTTATTTAAACTCTTCGCAGCATTTTCTCTACTGTAAGAGGAAGACAAGAGCACCTTCTGCATGGAGTGGGTGCATTACATTGATTCTCGTCAGGCACTTAGCAGGGCATCGTGCATGCAGCAGGTGCTCAGAAACTGTTGCCACTGCTTCTCCTGTGCCTGGCACAAGCCCATCAGTGCTCAATAGTGTGTAGAATCAGTTTCACGGACTCATTCCTGAGGTTTACATCTCAGCTTCCTCAGACCCGCTGCAAGAAGGGGATGGAAAAAGCCATATATATACTTGAATATGAACGTATCCAGGGTTATCGCAACCAAAAACAGCACTCAAGAGTTGAAGTTCTGACCAGTTTGCTAGCTGGATGACCATGGAAATTAACTTAGAAATTCTTTATATTTCCTCAGTTGCAAAGGGCGGATGATGATGATGATGATGATGATGTTTACTTCACAGGGTTGTAGTACAAGCAAGTGATGCACAAGAGGTGCTTAGCACAGTGTCTGTCCTGCAATAAGCTCTCAACGTTTTCTTCCTTTCTTATCCCCACTTCACTTTGGAATGTGTTCTTTCTCTTCTGGTCCCACGCACTTCGGAAGCCGCGGACTTCGGGGCAGGTATGGCCAAGACCAAGAACCACACCACGTACAACCAGTCCCGAAAATGGAACAAAAATGGCATTTAAAAAAAACCACTCGATTGTAAAGATACAAATCTCCTAAGGAACATGCGCTTTGCCAAGAAGCGCAACCAGAAGGGCCTGAGGAAGACGCAGGCCAGGAACGCCAAGGCCTCGGGCGATGCGCTGTGGCTATCAAGGCCCTCATCAAGCCCAGTCAACTTGCCTACGTCGCTTACCCAAAGCTTGGGAAGCGTGCTCATGCCCGCATCGCCAAGAGTCTCAGGCTGTGCCAGCCAAAGGCCAAGGCCACGGATGAAACCAAGCCTCAGGCTGCAGGTAGGGCTGCAGCTCCGACTGAGGCTCAACAATCAGGCTCCAGCTCCCACTCGCAAAGGTGCCCAGGCCCCCAGGAAGGCTCCACAGTAGAGGACTCTGTCTGCCGATATGAGGATGGAAGGACTGGTGTGAACCCTGGGCTGCTGTCTGCATGGAGCTGGTACCCTGTGCTATTTGTACACATAAAACTGAGGCAGGATCTGTAAAAAAAAAAAAAAAAAAAAGTGGGAGGGAGGAGAGGGAAGGGAAGGGGAAGGAAGGGGGGAGGAGAGGGGAGGGGAGAGTCAAGAATGTAATGGTCCATCACACACTTCACCCACTAAGAACTTAACTGCAACCTCTTGCCACCAAAGTAAGACACACTCGCCTGTTATCAGAGGCACCCCTATTCCATTAAAGCACCCAGAAAACCCAGGCAGAGTTCTCAGCCCTGCTTTCTCTAGGGACCAGGCTCAGCTGGGGGATAGAAGGAATGCCAGCAGGTCATGGGCACCCGTCATCACACAGGGGACTCCGAGACATCCAGTTCTACAATGTAGCTCTGCAACCAGGAAGCTGCTTATCTTCCCTGAGCCTCAATTTCTGCATTTGTCAAATAGAAACAAAGGAAGGGGAGCGAGGATCCAGGATGTACAAATCGAGGGAGGGCGGCATGCACACATCACATGCAAAGCTATCAGCAATTGAAGCTGGAGGAGGGGTTGGGAACCAGGTCCAACTCCTGCATTATCTTCTTTGGGATGGATGGAGCTGGTCCACTGGTCCTGGAGCAGAGTTAAGAACAGAAGCCTCTCCCCACCCCCCAGCCTCCTTCCTGGAAGAAATAAGATATGTCTCGGGACATTGATCATCTCAATGCTATTGCTTCAGGCTGTCAACTGCGATTTCCCTTGCTCCCCTGCCTGCAGTAGTGCCTGTGCAGAAGAGGCACTTGATGTGTATTGGTGGAGAATCAATGAATTCTCCCACAAGCCCCGGTCACAGGAGTCAGTCCCACCTGCTTTCTGAATAGACACCTGAATAAATAAGATAGGTTCCTAAATTAAGCACTTGGCTTTTTGCAAGGTTGGCATCTCCCCAGGCCTAAGTTTTCCTGTGTGATTCTGAAAGTTAGCACGCCTGGGACAAGCTCCATGCGGGGAGGAACAGAGTCCTGTTCCTGCTGGTCCCAGAGAAGGCACTAAGAAGGGGCACAACACTCAACAAACGCTGTGGTTCACACAAGCGCAAACCAGAGATGCTTTTGCCTCCTGTCTAGAGAGCGGACATCTAGGTAAGGGAGAAGTGGGATTGATCCCAGTCACCAGGAAGGATCCAGGCATGAACTAAACCTCTTAAAAGCTTACAGTGGTTCTCAACCTTCCTAATGCCACGACCCTTTAATACAGCTCCTCATGTGGTGACCCCCAACCATAAAATTATTTTTGTTGCTACTTCATAACTGTAATGTTGCTACTGTTATGAATCGTAATGTAAATATCTGATATGCAGGATGTATTTAGGCGACCCCTGTGAAAGGGTCGTTGGACCCCCAAAGGGGGCGTGACCCACAGGTTGAGAACTGCTGCTTAGAAGAAACTTAGTCTGGTGGTTACAAATTGACAGTAGCGCAGCCCTGCCCTCTTGTGGCCACCAGTGCAATGCCATGGAGGAAAGGGGGAGGTAACAATTTAGGGGGACATTTTTTTCATTATACAAGCTTTGTGACGCCATTGTAGACAACTGTGGCGACATAAAATAAAAGAATAAGAAGTAATCATATCACCTGAATGCCCTCGGCACTACTTGAGCTTCCAGTCTTATGCCTATTTTATGCCCAATTTATTGATTCAATTGTGTGTGTTGAGAGCCCACCACGTCCCAGGCACTGTTGTAGGCACTCAGTGGCTGTGAAGAAAACAAATAAAAATCAGTCTTTGTGCCACGCAGATTCCGCTGTCATCACTCTTTTCCTGTTTTCATAACCTATGTTGCCACCTACTCTTTGTACAAAGCAGTGCAGATGGCTGCGACTCTGTAGGCTAGTTAGGAGGTGGATTGATCCTCAGGGCAACATGAAGCCACAGCACCGTTTTGAGCGCTTCGTGCAAGATCCTGCAACAAACATCACCTGGGAGAAGAGCCCATTCATGAGAGTAACACAAAGAACAACCTGTTTGGAAGCCACTTACCAAGAAGCATGTAATATGTATCTAAAGAAAGCTGTAAGCTTCGCACAGGGACAGGAAAGACGGCTTGAATAAACGGGAAAACACATTTTTGTCTTGAATGAAAGATGTCTTGTGAAAATGTGAAAGATTCCTTAAACTTACCTGTGTATTTGCCACATGCATATAATAAACCCTTCTGAACTGCAGGGCCCCTGTTTTACACTTTCCCAACTTTGCCCCTCCCCCCCCCCCAATAACACATACAGTGAGATTAAGTTATTTTTGTAATTAGGTGTTTCAGGATGCTTACCCGCTACACTGATAAGCTAAGTTCATCTGTAAAATATAAAAGTGAAAATAGCCTGAATAAACTACTAAAACTGCTATAACCTTATCAGGTAATAAAAACATAGTGTGGCCAATCAGAAAGGATATATGCCTCCCTATGTTCACAGCAGCACAATTCACCACAGCTAAGATTTGGAAACAGCCTAAGTGCCCATCAGCAGATGAATGGATTAGAAAACTGTGGTGCATCTACACAATGGAATACTATGCAGCTGTAAAAAGGAAGGAACTCCTACCATTTGCATCAGCATGGATGGAACTGGAGAGCATTATGCTAAGTGAAATAAGCCAGTCAATGAAAGATAAATACCACATGACCTCACTCATCTATGGATAATAAAGACCATTACAAAATGATAAACATAAACAGATACAGAGACAGAGCAGCCTTGAACAGACTATCATCCTACAGCTGGAAGGCTGGGGATGGTTGGGGGGGAGTTGGGAGATCAACTGAAGGACTTGCATGCATGCATAGGAGCATAATCAATGGACACAAGAATCTGAGGGTTAGGGAGGAGGGGGGGAAGGGCAAGGGGAAAAATGGAGATCTATCTATCATCTGTTATAATACTTACCTATCATTTGTTGTAATACTTTAAGCAATAAAAAAATATATATATATATAAAATATATAGTGCGGGGCAAAAGTAGATTTATGGTTGTATGGAAAATAGTACAATAATTAATAAATAATAATACAAGAATAAACTGTTCTGCATACTCGCAACTATAAATCTACTTTTGCCCACTCCTGAATTTAAGTTTCACATGAAATCTGAAATGATATTCAGACAGCTACTCAGGTCTTCTCCAAAATACACTCTCTTGGTAATATAAAGAGGATCTTGCTTTCAAGCATTCTTACATTTATTTTAAGATGGCAATTGAAAAATCATGTAAAAGCAATTAAACATTTTCCCCTGACACAATACACAGTTAGAATAAACCAATCCATTTGTTTGGACAAGTGTTCCGAGATGTCCTATTAACATTATCAGTAGGTGCCATTTGTATGTTACTGGCCATGTGTCAAGATTTTCAAACTCTCTCCTTTTTTGGTTTCAGGAAACGGACAGTTTTTGTCTTTGATAGCTCACTCCTTCTTCCTGATTCTGCCAGACAAGGTAAGAAAGCCGTTCATACATTCCAGCTGCACTTCTGAAATCCACAAAACATACAAATATTAAGCATCTCGCTACTCTTCGTGTCACCATAGCAAAAGGAGCAAAATAAAGGAACTTTTCAAGAGCTTTTCTTACAGCGAGGCAAATCACAGCATCACATAAAATGATGACATGTTCTTCATGAGAAAACGAGTGCTTTAGCAGACCCTGGAGTACCAGGAATTAACGGGCAAGCCTAGCCAGGCTTGACCTGCAGGACAAGCTCAGGGACTGTCCTCACTTACCCTGGAACCACGTGAGGGTGGGAGGTTCCCAAGTGGCTCTTAATAAGGTGACCAGACGCCCACTTTTGGCGGGACAGTTCTGATTTTTAACAATTGGTCCCGCGTCCCGCGGCGTTTTTAAAAACTCCCAATTTTTGGAAAGAGACATATGTACTACCCTTTGTAATATTTTAAGTAATAATAATAATAATAATAAAAGAACAACACACACACACACACACACACACCCAGTCAATGGTGTCCCACTTTACCAATGTTAAAATCTGGTCACCTTACTCTTACAGGCCCATAAAATTCTTCTGGAAGCAGTGGGGTGAGCCCCATGTGTGCTCCCCCTGGGCAGAGCCTCCTGCAGGAGGGGAGTTGAGAGGGGCTGAGGTTCCTGCATCATCCAAGAGCCAGTGGCCCTGCTTTGCTTTAGGAGCCTTATCCCCAGCCAGCTATGTGGCTGGGATACCTTAAAGTCACCTCCTTTCCTACCTCTTCTCCAGGCTCCTTCCTTCTAATTCTGAAGCCCTGCAGTCCCTAGAACGGTGGTCCCCACACTTCAGCCAGCCTGTAGATCTTCAAGCACAAGATTTCTGACCCAGGAGGTCAGGTCTGGGTGGGGCCTCGGAGCTTCGGGTTCTAACAAACACTCAGGTGAGGCTGATCAGAGACCACACCCCCAGAACCACGCCCCTATCCAGTTAGAAGGTCAGCCAAGTTCTGACCACTCATAGCTAACACCCCACATGTGCTATGGCCTCCAGCTGCCAAAGCACAACAGCAGGAAAATGGTAGCTTCACTAGAGGTCCTGAGCCAAACCACCTATTCCAGGAAAATGCTACAGTTTATAACATGTACACCCACCAGGGGGCAGCAGACTCTCATGGGAAGAAACTTGCCTGAAAGGAAAGGAATCCTCGGGGCTCCTTACTGAGGACTCTTAACATCCCGCGGAGGGATTAGATGGTTGAGGTAACAGGGGACACAGTGAAATAATTCTTTATATCCTGTTACTGTTTCATGGGTGTCAACGTTTCTCATACATCACTTCATCCAAACTATACAACATCCTGAGGCACTGAATCATGAACACCTCTGCGTGACTGATGGATAAGAAAACAGGCTCAGAACTGTTAGGTCCAGGTGACTTAGCCAAGAGCAGAGGGCTGGTAATTTATCAGACCAGGAACTCGGGCGCAGGGGACCTGCCTCCTCGTTCAGTGTTCAGTCCCGCCCCTCATGCCCGGCTACAGTCCATTTCTTTGATTGTTTACCACATGTGCATTTCCTCTTATTCTTCACAACAACCTGTAAGACTTGTGCTCTAATTATCCCCACTTTAGAGACAAGGAAAGTGAAGTGAAAGGCATTAACTTGCACAATCAGTAAATAGTGAAGCTAGGATTTGAACTTGAGTTCAACTAATTCAGTAATTCACCAACACTCCCGCTTCCCTATTAGCACCTGTAAACAGCAGCTATCTGCTAAGCATTTGTGGAGCAGTACTGTGCTAGTCGGGGGCAGTGCAAAGTCAGCCTTCAGGCAGCATCCAAGCTAGGAAAATCTAAAAGACATCCTTACTAGGTACCACAGGAAACCCACCAAGGTGAGTTCCCATGGTCCCCATCTCACAGAATAGGCAACAGTGTGTAGAGAGGTTAATGAACTTGCCTGCGGATGCAAGACAGTTTCTCTGTAGCTAGCATCACTGTCCTGCCCTTAGCATGGGAACCACAGCTTCTGGGTTATAACAGCATTAAACAAAGTATCATGGAAGCACTTTAAAAACTCCTAGTTGCTCCACAAACATTAGTTCTCTGCTTACTGCCTATCACTGAAGAGAGGAAGGAGGAGGATTTAAAATGTAGATAAAGTACAAATTCTTAGGGAATCGTGGAGGGAGAATGCATTGCTCTCATCTATGAAATAATAATACGGTTGAATTTGACCTGCACCCTCACACGCTCCCTCTCATTCATTCTTTGGATGAAGCTGATTTCTCTTTCCCCTAAGTCCCGTCCCATCCCAAGTGTTTGGAAATTTTACAATTTAAAGTAGCTGTACAAAGTAATTAATGGATCAAAGTGAATTCATAAGGAAAATTAAAAATATTTTGAATTGGAATAAAAATAGAGCCTATTAAAATTTGCAGGTTGCAGCTAATGGAACACTTAGAGGGAAATTTAAAGCTTTTAATATTATATTAAAAATAAGAAAGTCTGAAATCAATGATCTAAGCTTCTACTTTAAGAAACTAGAAAATAAAGAGAACATTAAACCCAAAGCAAGAAGGAAGTAGTGAAAATAAAAGTAGAAATGTATGACATTGAAGAGAGAAAAAAATCAATAAGATTAAAGCTGATTCTTTAAAAAAAATCAACAAAACTGATAAATGTCTAGCCAGACTGAACAAGATAAAAAGAGATAATGGACAATTATCATTCTCAAAAATGTAAAAGAAACATTATTTTCCCTTAAGAGAAATGTGCTCAAGATATGAAACCAGAAGTTGCTTGAAGCTGAGAGAACAGCTCCATCACCTGTTTTGTTTGTTTGTTTTAGCAGCGAAATCTTAGAAAAAATACATCTGGAAATTAAGGATCTAGAAGTAGATTCCATTCCTTTATCATGTTATCAAACCTCTTGGAAAGCCCTCCTATAACCCCAGTTTGAAGATGCTCTAAGATGTTGCTTAGAACATACAAGCCGTGTCTGTTAAAAAAGGTTCCAGAACAAAAAGAAGTCAGCCAGTCATTCTAGCATTCCTCTTTCCCCTCCTGTGTCTGTTCCCAGAGGCCTCTTTCCACCAACCACAGGCCTGGGATCCACACCCTGCCCAATTCAAGAAGGCTTCCTACAACCTCCAGACCCACAGCCCCAACAGTCCCCTGGTAAACCCCTGGTTTTCAAGGCTCAATTTAGACTCCCTTCATCTATCCTTCCTTTCTTCCTACATGAAATTGTGCCCTGTATATACTTTTACCATCTATACTAATACAAGGGTAATATGCTAATTAGACTGGGTGTCTTCTGGACATCCTTCCGGATGTCCTTCCAGACAAAGCCACGGTGGTGGGGGCCAATGCAGAGGTGGTTAAGGGTGATCAGGCTGGCAGGGGAGAGCAGTTAGGGGCAATCAGGCTGGCATGCAGAGAGGTTAGGGGCAATCAGGCTGGCATGCAGAGAGGTTAGGGGTGATCAGGCAGGCAGGTGAACAGTTAGGAGCCAGCAGTCCCGGATTGCGAGAGGGTTGTCTGAAGGGGTCCCAGATTAGAGAGAGTGCAGGCCAGGCTGAGGGATTCCCCTCCTCCTCCTCCTATGCACAAATTTCATGCGCCAGGCCTCTAGTAATATTTATAATGCTTTATTGATTTTGTTTCCACATCTGTTCCCATTTTGGAATTAATGTTTTATTGCTCTGCATATCCTCAGTTCCTAAAATACTGTAGCAGTACAACACATGTCGGTTGAATGAACCTGAGGTTCACCTGCCCAGCCTCAGGTTGACCCAGGCCCGACATCACATAACCAAAATTTGGTCATAGTGTGACCTGACTACAAAGCTCATTGAACGCTGTCCAGATGTTGTTTGCTAACCAGGCTGCTCTCAACCCTGAGTGTAGTTTAAAATAACCTGGGGAGCTTTTTAAAAATGCTGATGCTCAGACCTCCACCTAAACCACCAAGTTAGAAGGTCTTGAGAGTGGGGCCCGGGCACAGCATTTTTAAAGCTTCCAGATGATTCTAATGGGCAACCCAGGTTGAGAACTATCTTAGCAGAAAGGAGCCTTGTTTTACACTATCTTCAGATGTGGAAGAGTTCTCAGTTCAACACCAAATGCATTTCCTGATCTTCCCTCCAGGTGTGGGCTCCCAAACCTTTTCCTCCAACCTACATGCACCTCACCTGGAATTAGGCCCACCATGCACGCCCACCCAACATATCATCTGTCTAAATATTTAAAAGTGATAAATCAAGCTAAAAGCTGTTAAATACTGAATGTCCTTTCCTCTTCCCTTGACAAGTATAATAGTTGAAACATCAAAATTTGCGTAACTTGGATATATTTCATCAAAATGTAAAGAAACAAAAAGTAAATTATTTCCACATATATTTTAAATCTATTTTAATTATTTTTAAGATTTAAAATTATTCATTAAAATTAAATGGCAAAATACAAATTATATTAATTCCACTTTAAATAAGGGCAACATTTTAATTTTGATTTTCTGAAATTTTAATATTATATTTAGCATCTTTGTAAAAGTAAAGCATTCTTTATTTTTAAATTCTACCTGGTTGCTTGCTAATGTACAGAAGGGGTCCCAGGCCTCCACCTGTTACATCCAGAAGTGCATCTATACCAATAAGAGTAATATGAATTGTTATGGATGTTTAGCACCTCTTGGAAATGATATTTAGTAGGAATTCATAGTATCTATGCTATCTGCGATGAACATTTTAACAAGTTCATTGGTTTGTGGTTTTTTTCCCTAAGGACCCTACCGCTGAAATCCTTGCACTTTGCAGTAGTGTCCTTTTCTGATCTTGGTGGCAACACAACTCCCAAAACTTCCTCCCATGGAGACATAGGCACCTTTCATACCTCGCAAAACAAATGGAGAAGCATTGCTGGAGCCTGGGTGGTGTTAGAGAGTGGAAGTCTGACGTTACAGTCACACCCTACCAACGCTCAGTGCCACACCTGGAGTGACATGTTTCTGTGGTGTTTGTAGCAGGTGCGGCCCTCCTGAGCCCTCCTGCCCAGGCACAGCAGTTTCAAGTCCCACCCTGGCCCCTAGCCCCACCTCCTTGATGAAAAAGGCACTTCCTTACCTTGCCCCAGAGAGCCCCTTCTCTGGCTTCATCATCTGTCTACTCCCTAAGACGGCCTCCTTCAAGACACCCCTCCTGGGAGTCCATGGATCTACCAGAAAACCCTGTCTATTTATTCCCTGCCTGACTCTCTCTGCCCTGTTCATTTTGTCTGGACAACATTCATCCTTCAAAATCATTCAAGATATGGTCACATCACCAAACTTCTAGCATTTCTGCCCAAGCAACACACGCAGACACCCAGACAGGCTGACAATGTGATGACTCCTCAAACGAATGTCTTGTTGTGTTTTTTAACACTTGAAAGTGCCCCCCTGGGTTGGCATTCCAGTTCTGGCATTTACAAGCTGTGTGGCCTGAGTCAGGTTACTTATCTTTTCTGAAACTTAATTTTCTGCTCTATAAAATGGGATTATTGCCTACCTCAGCATTGCTGCAGGTCATATACTGCAATGACAAATGTAAAGGACTTGACATTTGAGTACCTGTTTAGGAGCGACCTTATTTTCCATTAATAAAAACACTATACCTTTTTTCTTCAGGCTTCACACATGCTACCTATCACAGGTAATTCTCCAAACCAAACCATTTGCTGGGGGTAAAGAAGAAGCATGTTAAACGATCTTCAACTTGTATAATGAAGTTGATCACTTTTAACTAGCCAATCTATTGTGCCCACTTGTCTCAGAATTGGAGCGACCGTGAAAGCCAGCATCAAGCACTGTCGGTGGTTAGACCCGGGTGAACCATGCCACGCAGAAATAAGGTTACATTTGCATATGTAGGAACCTGAGTGTGATACTGTGTCTTTATCTCTGGTCCTGGCTGAGCTCCTAAAACCCTTGGAATTTCCTAAGTGATTAGAGAGATAAAGCTGTCTTGATATTCATAACAAACTTTTTTCAGCCACACCTAAGTTTATATTAATGAGTTGACTTTGGAAAGCACCTGAAGATTGGGACTAGTTGCCATGGGAACCAACCTTGTGATTGGAGACTTGGACCTTTCAGTCCCACCTTCCCACCACCTCTGGGGAGGGAACCCAGGCTGGAGACTGAGTTCAATCACCAGCATCCAGTGATTTAACTAATCGTGCCTATGCAGTGAAGCCTCCATAAAAACCTAAAAGGATGGAATTCGGAGAGCTTCAGAGTTGGTGCACACGTGGAGATTTGGGGAATGTGGTGTGCCCAGTGAGGACACAGAAACCCAGCACCCTCTCCCACACACCTTGCCTTATACATCTCTTCCATCTGCCTGTTCCTGAGTTATATTCTTTTATAATAAACCGGTAATCTAATATGTAGAATGTTTTCCTGAGTTCTGTGAGCTGTTCCAGCAAATTAATCAAACCCAAGGAGGGGTATCACTGGAAACCTCTGATATATAACCCGACCATCAGAAACACCCGTAACAGCATCTGAA
Organism: Murina feae; assembly: GCA_004026665.1. Classification (NCBI taxonomy): domain Eukaryota; kingdom Metazoa; phylum Chordata; class Mammalia; order Chiroptera; family Vespertilionidae; genus Murina; species Murina feae. The sequence goes on from PVJC01000308.1 coordinate 40,513, forward strand.
GTTGAGGGGTGAGAAGGGGGGGGGGTCCCCCTTGTAGTTCTGAGCCCTTGACCTGTAGGATCTGAATACATCTCCAGGTAAATAGTATCCAGGTAAATAGAATTGAATTGTAGAATAACCAGCTGGTGTCAGAGAATTGGTGGGATGGGAGGAACAAGGCACACACTGGAGTTGGGAGCCGAATTGCACTGAATTAACTGGTACCATATTCCTGATGTGTCGACCAATGTCCGATGCTCCCTAGAGACTGGCTCAAGCAGGCCCAGACCCAAAGCCCTTCACTCTGCCTTACACCCGGCTTCTCTCATGGCCCCTCCTCTCTGCAGCCCCTACCCATGAGCCCGGATTCGTGTGGATCCCATCAGCGCCCTCCAACAGCCCTTATCCATCACCAAACTCCATTTCTAGTGCCTCTCATCTAGGTCTGGTGTGGTTGGAGGCTGCTTTCTCCAGCCCTAACTCTGAAACCACGAAGAACATCTTCTTACAGGGCCACTGTATCAAAATCCCTCATACACACAGGGCACTCCAACTCACCTCCGAGAAAAGGGAGCCTGTTCCCTCAGGGAACCCTCGATCTGTCTCCAGGGGACATCAAATAGGTCAGTCTCATCCATTTACTGAAACAAACACCAGTCAAACCAGTTTTCTGGCATCATGTGGGCCAAGTACTAATAAACTAGAAAGCAAATGGAGACCAAGGGAGAGGCTGCACATGGCATGAGCTGTGGGCCGGTTCTGCGCCTCTCAGCTGGGAGGGCTGCAGGGCAGGGGCGTGGGGCCCTGTCCAGCTCTAGGCAATGTGGCCAGGTCCCCAGCCTAGGTGGTGATGGTTTGCACCCTAAGAAGCCCTTCAAAGTCTTGAGGATGCTTGCATAGTAAGAGAAGATTTTCTCTGTGAGCACCCACGAAGCAATTGTCAGTTTCTTCCCCTTTGTCCCAGCTGTACAGCCTGAAAGAGGATGTTCGATTTGATATTTATGATGGGAGGACACCAGATAAAGATATGTTCTCTGAAATGCTAACATGCAACCCCGGGCCTGCCAGGAGCACTCGCTTAAAGTGTGCCCACATTCATCTAAGTGCTGAAAGAGAGCCCTCCTTCTCCGGGCTTATTGTCCATCAGTGGCCCAGGGCTCTGGTCTGTCCCCTTCTTTTCTGTCTCCCTCACTTCGTACCAGACATCACTTCTCCACATGGTAAGAGATGCTGATAAATTTTCATGTTGGTTCTTTGAAAAAGAATTATTTTTTTCTCTATTGTATATTTAAAAAAAAATACAACTTATCAATATTTGAGTACAATTTATCAATATTTCCTACTGAACTGCTATTCCTGCATGCCGTTTTTTAAATAATTATTTTTTTCCAAGGGGAAACACTATCGCTAATCATAAATTTACCTGAACTCAATTTATTTGTCCCATATTTATTTTATAAGATTTTTGGGAAAAATATTGTATTGGGCTTGAGGTTTGTCTTCCAAATCTCTATATTTTAAACACATGTCCAACTGCTTACAGTGAGTGTTATTACATGTTATTGGCCCAGTGCACACATTCATGCACCAGTGGGGTCCCTTGGCGGGATCAGGCTGAAACCAGCTCTCCGACATCCCGCGAGCAGTCCTGGATTACAAGAGGGCCCAAGCCAGGCCAAGGGACCCCACCAGTGCCTGATCAGGGCTGGGGAGAGATGCAGGAGGTTGGCCAGCTGGCGAGGGATTGCAGAAGGGCTCCAGGGCATGTCCAGCCCATCTCACTTAGTCCCAATCGGCTAGATCTCAGCAGCAAGCGAATCTACTGGTTGGAGTATCTGCTCCCTGGTGTCAGTGCACATCATAGTGAGCGTGTTGAGTGGCCTTAGCATATCATTAGCATATTGTGCTTTGATTGGTTGAACAGACGACCAGATACTTAGCATATTAGGTTTTTATTATAGAGGATACTCCACCTGTTGTTTTGAGCTATCTCTTTTATAATGAAAATCTTACCCAAAATATAAAACAGTGTTACCACAACGTTTAAATCTACTGATTTGGAACTAGCATAAAATGGTTATTCAAACGGACTGCACAGATTAGGCCCCCATCTTCTCATATTTAAAGTGATCAGATTCATTATAATTTAGAGAGACTCTAGGTTCTCTCCTGCTCCAAGTTTCGTTTACTCTTGTTCACTCTCACAGGACAAAGGCAGCAGGAATCTGCCTCCCAGGGGGAAGAACCAGAGATCAGAGAAACCATTAAACTGAGAGAGGGAATTAGAAATGTAACAAACAGGAACCTGTCCCAGATCCAGATAAAAAAGGTCTGGGGTGCCCACCAGCATGGGTCAGTGACTGAGGATCAATCTATGAAGCAAGAGGTCACAATTCAATCCCAGGTCAGGGCACATGCCCAGATTGCGGGCTCAGTCCCCAGTGTGGGGCATGCAGGAGGTAGCCAGTCAATGATTCTCTCTCATCGTTGATGTTTCCATCTCTCTCTTCCTCTCTCTTAAAAATTTAAAAAAAGAAATGTCCAGGGTGAGCTAGGGAAAGATGCTGCTCTTCCACCCACTCCTCACAGCCATAAATAGCACCAAACATGCCCAAACCACACACATCCACACACACACACACACACACTCCCACTACCCCTATCCATGAACACCACACTCACCACACACTCACCATGCGCACACATCATATACAGACAACACACACTCTATCTACCACACACATATGCACACTCACACACACACATACACACACTATAAGCACCACACAAAGAGCTGGCTGTGACCACTCCTCCTTAATTTCCAGTATTATGTCTGGATTTGGAAACTGCTAAGGAGGTAGGCGTTGGGGGCGACCAGTAATTAGAAAACAAAAATGGGCTTTGTGTGGGGGTCCTTTGGGATCTCACAAGATGTCTTTTTAGGCCTGGAATGGTTTTCTGTTTCGTGTGGGGATAAAGATTAAGGCTGATGCGGCAGGGGGAGGGGGGGCTTGGTAGGGGGAGGAGGCCTCAAGGAAGAAATTCCAGGGGAGGGTAGAAGCCAAGCAAGGGGAGGGGGCAGGGGGTGGAGAGCCGATAAGGACACCCATGACCCCCGGGTGGGAAGGATCTCTTGAGTTCTGCTCTAGGCTGGGATGTCCTTTACCGAAACAGAGAGTCATCCTGGGCCCAAAGGGAAGCTGCTGCCTGGACTGGCCAGAACTGACCATAGCCCTGTGGGGTGTTTGAGGGCTGAATCCCATGCTCCGTGTGCATCCCCCTCTGCAGCCACAGCCACACACATCCCACAAATGACCATTTCAATGAGAGCCTTTTAACACTTGGGCTCTGGAAACTTAAGAAATGCTCCACCCTTCAACTTAGAAAAGCAACTCTTCATTTGAGCATTTTATAAAAGGTCAAGACGTTTTGCCACCTACATCAGACATGTAGCTTTTCTTCCCTCCTCTTACTTCTGAAATGATCGCCAAACCCCAGTGGTTTCATTGCCTGGGAGAACGCTGTGCCACATGCAACATCTGTAAGCAGTTAATTTTCCAAATGGGAGATGGTCACCACAGATGCAGACCTTTTCAAAATAAACACTAGAAACATATACTCCAGCAAAAATGTAAGCTTCGAATCCATGAGAGGGGGTGCAAGGCAGCCAGTGCTAGGACAGGACCCAGTTTGCACAGATAAAAGCTGCATCCTGGCCAGCCCAACGTGCAAAAGCAAGAGAACTGGAACCACAGAACTGCAGCGCAAAAAGAGATCTTTGGGGTGAGAGCACTTTCCAATCTCTGCACGGATGGGGAAATTAAGGCCTGGGGCAGGGAGTGAGTGCTTATCTGTGTCGGAACCGGAATCCAGGCCAAGAGTTTTTTGCACTATAATAAGACTCTTTGAATTCCTTTGCATACTTTTACCTTTTTCTTTTTTAAGTAAAAAAAAAAAAAAGTCCTCTCACTTAAAACTATTGCCTTTAGGCCCAATTGGGAGAGGAGAGGAACTCCCACCCTGGTCTCGGAGTGGGTGCTTCCTCCCCGCACACGGCACACCATGCTCTGTAGCTAATGGCAAGCAGTGAGAAGGCAGGGCCAAGGTGGGGTGGAACTGGAGGTGCAAGACACAGAACTGCACTCACTTCTTATCCACCTCACTGAATGAGGCAGCCAACCTTGAGGGTCATGCTCTGAGTCTGAAAAAGGCAAGGTCGTTGTGACCAGCGTGAGTTAGAGGCAGTTGGGAGCAGGGCCGGCCGGAGATGCAACTGCACCAGGACGATGGGTCCTCTGATCAGGAATAAAAGGAGGCAGGGAGTGAACCCCCAACCTGGGGACTGAAACTGACGAGGCATTCAGACCTTGTCCTTGTTTAGGGTTGAGGTGGAATGGAGGACATTTGAAAGACAAATGGTGCGTTGAAAGGAGTATCATTGCTCCAGCTAGGTGCACCCCAGGACCGTGCTAAGTCGTTAGGCTTTATCAGCCTTATTGTTACTAGTTTATCCATCTCAGCGGCCCTGCAAGATGATTCTCTGCAGCGAGTTCTCTAAAGACAAAAGCTGAGTTCTGCCAGGAGAAAGAGGGAATGGAATAGATACAAGAAAAAGAAAGAAGAAGACACTGTGGAAGGGAGAGCATAGGCAGTGGAGCTGTAGGGAGAGGAGGTCAGATCTGGGAAAGAAGTGGGAAACCATAGGGATAGGGACAGTGGAGGAGAGTCGGATATGATGCCACCAGGGGGCGCTACTGCCCTACCATCACCCTGGAATTCAAGGGGGTTTTCAGAACCTCAAATGAGCTTTGCTCCCTCCCCCACCACTCTCTAACTCCCAGTCCCTTCTGAAGGCTTTGAGGTTTCCCAGTTAGGTCCCTCGGGGTTGTCTCAGAGGACTCCCTCTGAAAGGACCTTCCTCTGAGAGCCTTTTCTTGAGAGGCAGGATGGAGGCACCAGGTCAGGAGTGAAGAGACCCCTGGATTTGTACCTTAACTCAGTTTTCCGCATTTGAGGCCAGGCACCGCTGGGGGTGGGGATAGAAAGGCACCTCTGCTTACAGATTGCAGAGGGTTTGTTTCAAGCAGAGGACCTGGCTGGCAGCAGGTGACCCCCTTACATGCTCTGAAGCTTTGTCTTCCCAGATCATCCATTGGGGAAGGATTCATCTGGCTCTCCCTGTCAAGTGGCAAACTCAGAAAAGACTGAAAAGGTGAGCAGAGCCTCAGGTGTCCCCCTGCAATGAACCCCAGGAGGAGAGGGAGGGACACTTCTGACCAGTAGTGGCCAGGACTTACACTTAGGAGCACAGAATCTGAGCCCAGGCACTGCCTGGTCTTATGGCCATTGCAACCACCCCTGCTCCCCTCTGTCTGAGACCCAGCACCTGTTGTCTAGAATCAGAACATACTCGCCTCTGGGCAGACACCCTGACAAATTCTATAAATTCTATATCCTCCTTGGCTTCTCTGTTTTCAGTCTGCTCCTCAGACACCCAAAGCTCCCCTATCTACACCCTTCCTCATGTTACCTTTTCCAAGATGATGGCTTAGCAGATATTAGTTACAGTTCAAGTCCATTGATGCCTCTCGAGAAGATTTGAGGGAGACCTGGCGCTCCCAAGTCTAAACCACATCTCAAGATGGTTCTTCCACAAACTCATTCTTTTAAAAGGTATGTGTTGGTCTTCTCTTGCTTTTCCAGGAGCATGAAAGAAGCAGGCTTAGGAACCAAATGTGTTGGTACTCGAGGCTAAGTGTTCCAGCCTCTGAGGCCAGTTCTGTGCGGGCGCTGAGCCATGCAAGGCAAGCTCAGGTGTGATTCTTGCAGGTGACAACTAAGGGTCTGGCTCTGCTGAGACAGGAAAAGACACCAGCAGAATCCAGGCATGGTGGGGCTCTGAGTGGCCCATCCTCAGTGGTACCCTGCCCCACTGCTACAACCTGGAGTGGCTCCAGCCTCAAACCAGGATTCAAGGAAGAGGAGCAGGGTCCGAATGCTAGACAAGATGACGGAGATTGTAGATTCAGGTACTGAAGCTTATGCCATTAGGGGATGGGGTGATTGGAAAATTCTGGAAGAGGGGGCTGCCTCTGACATACCCAATCCTCATTTGGATTTGAGCAAAGGAGACTTGGGAGCAGGAGGGAGGCACCCAGGAGTCTGTGAGTCGTGCCTAAGCCTCTGGATCCCACATCTGAGGAACATGACTTACTATCAGCTTTGAGCAGTGGTAGCACCGTCGCCTCTGAGGTTTAACCAAGGCACGATTGTTACTGATTGAAAACATGAGACTAAATTCCAGCCCCTCCTCCCTCCAGTGGCAGGCCAAGGCTCCACATCCATTTCCTGCCTTGGTCAGAATTGGCTGGGGAACAGGACAAGCCTGCTAGTGGCTCCTGCCTGTGGCTCCAGCCAGGAGAGGCTGAAGAGAATAAAGGCAGACATAGAAGAGTTTCAAAAGGAATAAATAATGCATGGACTTGAAAAATTGACTCCTCCTCCCATCTCACCCAGATCCTTCCAGAGCCTAGGCACATGCCTAGTGAGGGTGTGCAAGGTCACTGAAAGCCCATCTTGTGGCCCTGAGGCCATGATGCTGTGATGCTCTGAGGACAGCTCACCCACTCAGCCATTTGCCACAGGAAGGCAAGCTGTCTTTTCGCAGCCACGTTCTGCTGAAGATGGTCAGGTCTGCAGCTGGAGAAAATCAGACATACAGAGTATTATTGAGGGAATTCTAGCAAATGTCAGGTTTAACCAAAGTCCCCACATTTTATAATCAGGGTTCAGAGAGGTTAAGCAATTTCAGAGATAAATCTAGTCTGTAACTCTTGACTCCTGACTCCTTCCTTTTTGACAAAATTTTTGAGAAAGTCTTTGAAAGAAATCAAGAAGTAAGCACCTCTGATCAAAGTATCAAAAATCAGCCTCAAAATTATGATAGGTGAGTGGTCAACATGGTCCTTTGCTAATAAACACCCCACCCCACCATTGTTTAGTGTAGTCCTGAGGCCATGCCTCAAGAACTGTTGCTCACACTTTTCTGTTTTTCCTCAGTCTTCCTCTCCGGGGAGTGAAGCCACATCCCTGCACACATGCGGTAATGTCTCACCAACCCTGAAGTCACTTCCCCAGCCTACAATCAAGAACAAGGAAGTAGAAATGACCTGGAAACAGACAATGTAGACATCACAAAATCTAGGTTCCGAAGTTCAGGCCCCTTGCTCACTGGAAAGTCCCTCAGACTCCTTCAGATCCCTTTAACTCTTGTTTCACAGATAGTTCTAACAAGCTTACCTTTCAGGTTTATTATTATTATTAATTTTTTTGATCTATGGAATATCAGAAGCAGCCAAGAAACTAGAATAAAATTGCTAATGATAGGCATACTAAGAATTGCAGACGTGATAGCTATAGACACAGGGTAGCAAAATAACACGCAAATAGAAGTCCCCAAAGCATTGAGACCTGGAATCATTTTAACGTAGGACTAAATATCCACGCATGTCTCAGTGGACCTGAGTGTATTGCTGTGTGCCTGAATCACACATATAAAAAAGGAGTTCTTCAACTCATTTTTTTGATTCCAAGAATAATGGCCCAGCTTCACCCAAAGGACTCCTATAAATCTATATGTAATTCCAAAGGTCAAAAATGCAACACCCCTCCCTGCTCAGGAGCCAGGCCCCTGTGTTAGCACTTCCTTTTCAGATGTATTTAACATGTAACAGACAGATACATTCGGCATTTCCACCCCTTTAGGAGAGAAGAATATGACTGTGAGTTGGCATAAGGATTCTTCAAATATTGTACAAACTGTATGCATTATATTGGAAGAATGTCTAAAACCTTTAAGAACAAGCAGTATCCAAGCTCCCATAAGCAGCTTTGAAGCTTCTATTTATCCACAAATAATCAACCTGCTCCAGGTAATCTTTCCTTTCTGCCTGTTAATGGAGGCCCTAAGAGACCCTCTAGGCCACTGTTGTATGATTGGATGTATGGATGGATGGATGGTAAATAAATAAACCTTGTGACATAGCTAGAGTTATTTGGAAAAAACAAATCACCTTTCTTTAAATACAGTCCTCTGCAGACTTTCCCCAATTCACACATTTCTCCCAATGAATCTACATCAGTAAGGCCTGAATATATTGACATATTTCAGATCATATTTTTGCTGCTTGTATTCTAGGAGGACATACAACATTCAGATGAAAAGTCAAGAATCAAAGGATATATAAAGAGCTTCCCAGACAAGAAAAAGCTAAAGGAGTTTATCACCACCAAATCAGAATTACATGAAATGTTAAAGACTCTTTTTGAAGAAAAAGAAGATGAAAGATAAAAACATGAACAATAAAATGGCAATAGACACATATCCATCAACAATTGAATCTTAGAAACAAAATAAACAAGCAAGCAGAATAGATACAGAGAACATTTTGACAATTGCCAGATGGGAGTGTCATTGGAAAAGGTGAAGAGATTGAGAAGTACAAATTGGTTGTCACAAAATAGTCATGGGGATATAGTCAATAATATTCTAATAGTTATATATGGTGTCATATGGGTATGAGATTCATCGGATGATCACTCAATAAGGATATATAATGTCTAATCACTGAGGTGTACACCTGAAACTAATATAATACTGTATGTAACTATAATTGAAAAATAAAAAATGACTATTTAAAAACTGAAAAAGTTAAAGGATATCAATGTCATCTTGGGAGAAAAAAGAATCTATTCATTTAGGATTTTCTAAGTATCAGATGGCTGGTATCAGTAGATATTAGCATTGTGTATCCATTCATTCAACAAATATTTATTTAGTGTGTGCTCCATAGAAGTCCCAAAAGCTTGCTTTCTGCTAGGCTCTGAAAACCCCAAACTGAGTAAGACTGACTATTCAATCAACTTCACAAAACCACATCATCTTGAAGCAGAGGAAGCAAGCAAGCATGCATATAACTTGCTCCACACCTAGCACTGTTTTAGGTACCTTCCTAAGTTACCACTTTTTGTTTTATGACAACCCTCAAAAGTAAGCGTAACCCTTAACCAGATGAAGGAGCTGAAATTTGGAAAGGTCAAGTAGCTTGTTCAAGCCACATAACTAGCAAGAGTCACTGTGAGGACTGCAGCTCATTGCTCGGCACAGCCCAAAGTAGGGGCCTGTGATGAGCCTCAGAGAGCAGGCTAGACTGACTGCAGTTATCTGCTGCATCTCTTCAGGAAATTATAAGCACTTATGAGCCTCAGTTTCTTCACCTGTCTAATGGGACCACAGTGCCTCTTTCAGATGTCAGTTGTGGGAATCAAAGGAAATATCTGTGGGGTCTCCTGGCTTTGGATCCAACACACATTAGGTATTCAGTAAATGCTTATTATGTGGGTACGGTGACCAAACCCTCTTCCACACTAACCTCCCAGCCCCAGGGGTCCTTGATACCCGTGTCTGCTGACAGTGAGCATCCCCAAACACTACCAGATGCAGGCAGCTCATGTCTTCCTGGGCACTCTGTTCTGGACTTGGAAGTCCTCACTCATCTGGCATCCCTGTGTGCCCAGACCACACCAGGTGTGAAGAAGACAGGAGAAGACACAGGCCTTCCTGGAGAGGTGATCATTTAGCTCTGGGGACAAGGTCTGTCCAAGAAACATTCAAGAACTCTCTTTAAGAACATCATCTTTAAGATGACACATCATCTTTAAGAACAGGAATGGGAGGCAGTGGAGGCATGACAGCCTCTCCCTTCTTCTCTCCCCCTCATCTCTCTCCATATCAAGAAGGAGCTAAGCTGACCTCCAGGCAAAACTTTCTGGACGAGGGTAGCAGGCCTCTCCCTAGATCCTGATACTCACAGAACTGACTCTTTGTTTCCTCCAATGCCCTCTCCCTCTTGTTCAGTCCCCTTTTGTGACTCTTAGCCAGCTGGGTATCTCCTGGCCTCATGAGAGATCGGTTTTGCTCTAATGTTTTTCATCTAAGCCACCATGAAAAAAATGATCAAAAAGATGATTTTGTAAGTATGTTAAACCGCAGTCAGAAGAAGCAAAGTTTCCCCACATTCCACCACCCTAACTGGCAGTCCTTGATGTGTAGTTGTTTAAAGTTCAAGCTCTTTGAGTTGGCCTTTTGGATTATATTCCAACTCTACAACTTCTAAACAATAAACCTGGACAAGTTAGTTAACCTCATTAGCCTCAATTTGTTCATCTATAAAATAGTTCCTCCCTAAAAGAGTTGTGGTAAAGAACCAAGGTTAGCACATGATAGTTCATGGGTCAAATCTGGCTCACTGCCTGATTTTATGAAGTCCAGTGAGCTAAGAATGAGTTTTGCATTTTAAATGGTTGAAAAAAATCAAAAGAAAAATATTTTGTGACACGTATAATTCAAATTTTAGACCCATAAATAAATTTCTATTGGAAATTAGCCATGAATGTTTGTTTACAAATTTCCTATGGTTGCTTTTCTGCTACAATGGCAAAGTTGAATAGTTGCAACAGAGACATTATAGCACATAGCCTAAAATATTTACTACCTGATTCTTTCCATAAAAAGTTTGTAAATCCTGGTACAGAGAAAAGGAAGAAATGCATGGAAGTGCTTGTATAGTTTTAAATACCTAAAAAATCTGTTACTATTTCCTCTTATTGCCATCTAGTGTCCATTTGTTTTTGGAGATACCCAAGTAATTACAAAGATTTTCTAAATTATTTTTAAAAATCACTGCATAATACACATTTTCCTGTAAAACATGTGGTGGTATCTAGTTCTAACTGGCATTATTAATACAGAATACACATATAAGCATAACCAATTGACAAAACAGTAGGGAGTGAGGGCCTGTGCTGGGGGATGGGAATGGGCGGGGAGAGGTCAATGGGGTAAAAGGAGACATAGACTTTCAACAATAAAGAATTTAATTATTTTTTAAATCTTTATTGTTCATATTATTACAGTTGTTCCTCTTTTTTCCCCCTTCCAGTTCCCACCCTACCCTCTGCCCTTATCCCCCCCCACAACTGTCCGCATCCATAGGTGTACGATTTCTGTCCAGTCTCTTCCCTCACCCCCAACACTCCTTTCCCCCTGAGAATTGTCAGTCCACTCCCTTTCTATGCCCCTGATTGTATTCTATTCACTAGTTTATTCTGTTCATCAGATTTTTTTATTCACTTGATTTTTAGCTTCACTTGTTGATAGATATGTATTTGTTGTTCATAACTTTTATGTTTACTTTTTCTTCTTCCTGTTCTCAAAGGATACCTTTCAAAATTTCATATAATACTGGTTGGGTGGTGATGAACTCTTTTAGCTTTTTCTTGTCTGTGAAGCTCTTTGTCTGACCTTCAATTCTGAATGATAGCTTTGCTGGGTAAAGTAATCTTGGTTGTAGGTTCTTGCTATTCATCACTTTGAATATTTCTTGCCACTCCCTTCTGGCCTGCAAAGTTTCTGTTGAGAAATCAGTTGACAGTCATATGGGTGCCCCCTTGTAGGTAACTGACTGCTTTTCTCTTGCTGCTTTTAATATTCTCTCCTTGTCTTTTGCTCTTGGCATTTTAATTATGATGTGTCTTGGTGTGGTCTTCCTTGGATTTCTTTTGTTTGGGATTCTCTGCACTTCCTGGACTTGTAAGTCCATTTCTTTCACCAGGTAGGGGAAGTTCTCTATCATTATTTCTTCAAATAGGTTTTCAATATCTTGCTCTCTCTCTCTTCTTCTGGCACCCCTATAATTCTGATGTTGGTACACTTGAAGTTGTCCCAGAGGTTCCTTACACTATCTTCATATTTTTGGATTCTTTTTTCTTTTTGCTTTTTCAGTTGGGTGTTTTTCGCTTCTTCATGTTTCATATCTTTGACCTGATTCTTGTGATCCTCTAGTCTGCTGTTGGATCTCTTATATTATTCTTTATTTCAGTCAGTGTATGCTTAATTTCTAGCTGGTCCTTTTTAAATTTATCAGCGGTCTCTGGAAATTTCTTGAAAAACCTTATAACCGTGGTTTTGAACTCTATATCCAGTCGTTTGCTTTCCTCCATTTCTGTCATTTGTGATCTGTTTCTTTGTCTCTGCATTTTGGCTGCTTCCCTGGGTTAATAGAGTGGCTTTCTGTGCTCGATGTCCTATAGGGCCCAGTAGCTCAGCCTCCCCAATTACCTGAGGTAGACACTCTTGTTGCAACGCTTTTTAGCTTTGTGCACAGTCTTGTTGTAGCTAAGCCTTGATTGTTGTTGGTATCACTGAGAAGAATTGACTTCCAGGCCACTTGGCTGTGAGAATCAGCTGTGTCTATGGTGGGAGAACTTCTGTGCTGGAGACACCCTTATGGGGCAAGACTTGCTTCAGTGGGGCTTTGGTGCTCATTGAGTCTGCCCCCTGAGTATGTCCCTTATGGATCTGAGGAGTTGTAATCTGGTGGTCCCGCTCTGACCACTGGGTACACTGGCTCTTGCAAAAGCCTCTGCATGCAGCTTGGATGTGGCAGGGTCTCAGGGAATCAACAAGGTGGAGCAAATAGCTATGGCTGATTCTCAGCACTTCCCTAAGAGGCACTGGGTCTCAGTGACCCTCGGCACTGCCGAGAGAAAGCTGCTGTGGAGATCCTCCTGGTGCCAGACGGTGCCAGACTGCCAGACGGTGCCAGACAGTCCAGCTTCTCCCTGTATGAGTCTGGGTCCCCAGAAACTCGCCCAGAACTTGAGTTCAGAGCCATCAGGAGCTTGTGACTCCCTCTGGATTGAAAAAGACAACCACATCCTCAGCTTCCAGCCCTATCCGTGAGCCCCCTTCGTGCGCACCTCCATACCTCTGCACTTAACTTCTGCACCTCCTCTGAGTTTCAGCCTTTCTAGTTGTAGAATTTCCACTCAGCCAGCCTTCCTGTGGGCCTGGGTGATGTCTGTTTTTTCTTTTTGTTGTGGTTTTGAAATGGTTGTGCGAGGCAACAATTCTCGGTGTTTACCTATGCTGCCATCTTGGTTTCTCCAAGAATTTAATTTTTTGAAAAATACAGAATACACTGGTCGTCCTGAGCACACAGAAAGACAATCTAAGAGAGGTCCCATCTTCCCAATGTCATCCTCTAGACTTACTCTTATTGGAATACATGATGGAAGGACTTGGAAGCAAATAACAGCAAAGTCTCCAGATTTCTTTATATCATAGCACAGGGAAAGGAAGGGCCTTAGAAGTTGTTTGATCCAATCACCCTGTTTTATAAATAAATAAGAACTTAAGGGACTTAGCTAAGAGCACCCAACTCTCTTTAACCACTCCCACATCTTGGTGTCTCTCCAGTGTGTACTTCCTTTCCCTTTAAGTCATTGGCTCCAACGACATGTCCTGACTTTCATCTGATATAACCTTGACAAAACAGCTTACATGCAGGTCCTGGTTTATTAGATGTTCATAATCTGGAAAGCAAATAAAATCCATTATTTAAAATTTATTTTATGTTTGCAATTAAAGTGTAATTGACATATAACATTATATTAGTTTCAGGTGTACAACATAATGATTCCATATTTGTACACATTGGGAAATGATCATCATAATAAATAGTTAGCATTCGTTACCACACATAGTTACAAAATGTTTTTCTTGTGATGAGAACTTTTATGATTTGCTCTCTTAGCAACTTTCAAATATGCAATACAGTCTAATTAATTATAGTCACCATGCTATACATTCTATCCCCATGAGTTTTTTTTTATCTCTGGGAATTTGTACTTTTTGAGGCCCTTGACCCATTTTGCCCACCCCCAAGCCCCTCAAATTCATTTTGAAAACAAAACAGCTTCTACCCTGGCCCAGATTTGGCATCCATTCCCCAGCAAATACAGCCTCTTGACTGTCCCTAATCAAGATCTGTCTGTGTTTATCCAATCTCTGCACAGGATCTTGGCACAGCCTCACTCAGCTGCCTGTCAAAGGTCCAGAACAGGTGAGAAAAATGAGAAGGCCCTGCCTGGGGCAATGGATGTGTCCCTCACAGCCTGCCCTTCATACAGCAGGACAGAACAGCATTCACTTTCTTCCTTCCTGTCACGATACCAACCAAAATTACTTTTAAATGAGGAAGAGCATCATTATTTCATTAATGGGGTTGCGACAATTGAGAAAAATTTGTCTCCAGTGTAAACACACGAAATGTTTTTGCACTCTAGGAAAACAAGGTTAAATTACTTGCAGATCCGGGCTACAAGAAGATGTAGGAAGTGAACCTGAAGTCTGACACATTCAGTCTGGGAACCAAAAATAATAGGAATTGTTCTGATTTTTCTAGCAGAATAGAGCTCAGAGATGGGTATGCCTCTTTGAACAAGCAGGGATTCCCGTGCCTTCCCCTTTTCTTATAAGAAGGGTCATATAAGGTTCCTTCCGTGACCATATCCCTTACATATTCACCAGGAAGATAGTCACCACATGCCTAGGCCCTGGGTCACCCCAGCAGGGATCTGATGAGCCCTAGGCCGTGGGCTCCCTTCACCTTCTCTGGGAGAGACAGTGGGGGCCTGGCCAAGAGAACAAGAGGCTGATCTTCTGAGAAGAGTTCCACATTTGAAAGAAAGAAAGAAAGAAAGAAAGAAAGAAAGAAAGAAAGAAAGAAAGAAAGAAAGAAAGAAAGAAAGAAAGAAAGAAAGGAAGGAAGGAAGGAAGGAAGGAAGGAAGGAAGGAAGGAAGGAAGGAAGGAAGGAAGGGAGGAGAAAGAAAAGAAAAGTAAACATATTTGACCTGGGAAGAAATAGAAGACCTCTCTAGTTGCCAAAGGGACAAATTCGACAGGGAAGCCAAACAAATGTGAACTCCTGGGGAGTGGGTCCAAGGAGCCCGGATGTAGTAGACTAGGCTGGGGGTGATGGGACGATTTATCCGGGTCCGGTCAGATGGGGAAACCCATCAGAACGCTCCACGGAGCTCAGTACAGTCTGCCCTTTGTACGGGTATTTATCTAAGTCGTCAATTTTATAGCCACATTACCTTCCCAGTCAGCAGGAAAGCAGACATAGGTGCCGTCAAGAGGCCTGGCTGTGGTTTGTACCGCATAATGACAGATGCCAAAAACAAAGGGGAGGGGAGAGGGCATTGGGGAGAGATCACAAAAGAGCCTTTATAATTATGCCTCTGCCTCCCTGGGGGGCCTGCTGTTCCCTCTCCTCCTTGCGGAGGTGCCCGGCCCGCCTAGGGAGGGAGGGCTGTGGTGGTGGGGGAGGAAGGGCTGCCTTCCCTGGACATGCAGGGCAGCTGCCTAGCACGCGTCTATTAATAACCGTGCAGGGACTTGCAGGGAGCTATTAGTCGCTGTCTCTCTTCTCCAGGCTAAATAGCGGCAATCCCTTTAACCTTTCTTCATGGGCCTGATTTTCCATCCCTTTAATCATCCCTGTCACTTTCTGCTGGATGGGCTCCACTCTCACCACATCCCTCCCCCAGAGTGGCTGGGAACTCTGAGCCAACTGGAAGAGCGGGCCTCGCCTGAACAGCGCTCCGCTCCTTCCCTCTGCGTCCCCCCTCTGCCTGCCCTGTGCCCAGGGGGCCTGGGAAGCCCAGAGTGGTGGCAGGCACCGGAGCTTTGGAGCTCTTCCTCCTCCCGTTGGGATGTTCCTGGTGACCAGGAAGCTTATAAAATCCAAGAATCTCCTCTGAGCTGATGTGCTCTTCCCTGCCAGACCCCAGCCTCTCCTGTGGACCCTGAGAACAGCCAGCTATCCTGCTGCCAATCCCCCCTCAAAAAAAAAAACACACAAGCCAGCTTTAGGAGTAATTTTTAAAAGCAAATGTCATTTTTATCATGTCCCTCCCCTATTCAAGGGCCCAGAGGCACTCCTTGTTACTTTACAGTATTGCACATATAAACACTCACCAGATACTAGGTCCAGAATGCTCTGTTCTGCCGTGTCTTAGATCCTGTTGAGGGTGTGCTGATATAGACATATATGTAGGGTTAGGGTCCTTTGACAACCAACAGCAGAAACCAAGCCTGACTGGTTTCAGAATCAAGGATAAATGGGAAATGAACAGCATCATTTGCAGAATTAAAAGGAGAGCTGAACTCCCGGCCTAGGGCAGGGCAAAACAGGGCAGCTCGGAGGTCCTTCTAGAAATTACCATCAGATGTTCGCTCGTTCCTCCTTATTTATTTTTGTTTAAGATTCAGCGTTTGGGGACCTAGAATCTAAGACAAGGTTTGTGACAGGAGGGTGGGGGAGCCCTGTGATTGCTCACCCCTCTGGAACCACACGTGGTGGGAAAAATTGCCAGATTTAGCAAATAAAAATACAAGATGCCCAGCTAGATTTGAATTTCAGATAAACAATGCATAGATGTTATTAAAAATCCAGCAGTAGTTCCTGGGTTCGTCTTCCCATTCTTCCTTTCCCCCAGCCCCATTCTGCAGCTTCTCAGTGAGCCAGCATCCCCTCTGATGGCCACAATTCCCTGTTGTAGCTCATGCCTAACTAATTTCTTCAATCCATCCTCAAGGTTGCTGTGGATTTTCTTTCTTTCTCTTTAATTTTAATAGCCCAGCTTAAATTGCCTCAAAACTATGTACAGTAACTAACACAAATGAAAAGGCTCGTGTGCCCCTTGGCGATCATTTATTATTTATGTCTTCTTTACTTTTACTTAGAGAAAAAAAAATTTCTTTGCCTTCTCTTTTTTTTGCCAAATACTTCAAAAAGACCCCTAATGTAATTTAGTGTTTGTGTAATTTTTAGTTTAACATGCTTATTCACATTTCTTATTTTATTTAGTGTTGTAAATTATCATAATTAGTGAGTTAAGTGTTTCACTGACACCCATAATATAGGCCCCCCATTTCACAGATGAGAAGACTTTGAAAGGTCAATTATAAAAGTGAGTGTGGATTCAAAGTTGTGGATCTAGGACTGAGAACAACGTGTTCTTTCCTCTATATCAAAAGTCAGCAAACTTTTCCTGTAAAGAACCAGAGAGTAAATATAGCAGGCTTTGAACACCACATGACCTCTATCACAACTACTCAACTCTGCTGTTGGAACACAAAAGCAGCCATAGTCAATACATAAATGAACGGACGTATGTTCCAATAAACTGTATTTACAGAGGTCAACAGGCCATATTTGGCCCGTGGGTTGTAGTTTGCTAATTAATGCCTCCTCTGTACCACACAATAAATACCTTTCAATGTTGATAAGTCTATCAAAGTTTGCCTCCAATTGGGATGCCATGATTTTGACCCATATTAATATTAATTCTTTCTTTCCTTCTTACCTCTTCTGTGTCAGTATTTTTTGGACAATAACTGACTTGGCTTCCTACTATACCGTTGGACCATCCTAGTCTGTAGCAAAGTTTTCTCTGGTACTATGAATATGCTAAGCCTGTCCCTCCCTTGGATTGACCTTGACCTACATGTATGATCAGTTCTGACAGCCTTTGTGAGGAGGTGTTTTTCCAGTACAACGCATTTCTTAAGGCCCCGGAATTAATCAGGATAAATCATCCTAATAGTTCCCACTTCACTCTGAGTTTCACGCCTCCTTCCTCGGGCCATCTCCAAGGTTATCCCGGGGAAACTCATGCCCTGGGATGGTAACTCCACGAGGAGGCCTTCCTTGCAGCCCTCATCATCTCTGGTCCATAGAACAGAGACTATTTAGTTCTATCTTCTGCCTGCAGAGTGGGAAGACTGACTCAAATGCTCTTCCCAGGGAGGGCAGGAGCTTCCTAGGGCAAACCAGCTGGTTTGGCTTCTACCCTTTGCTGTTTCTAGATCCTAGGACAGTGGAGGTTGGGGACTGTGTGTAAACAGCATCCTCCTGGACAAGGGCTCCAGTTGCATGTTGATTGCCCACCTACAACCATAATTCTACCATGTAGGAGTCAATGGGACATGACTAGCACCTCACACTAGGGAATCCAGGTCTTTAAGTGAGTTTCTAGGTATGTGTGTATGCACACCAACCATAAAGTCAAAAAAAGGTTATAGAGTTCAAAATTGCCCAAACACCTCATTTACAAGTAAGGAAACTGAAGCCAAGAGAAATCACCTTAATGTATCATAATACCGAGACATAAGGATTCATATTTTCTTTATAAATAGTAGCCATACAGGTGTTGATAATTTGATCAATAAAACTGAAATTTATAACTATAAAGTTTCCTGAATATCAATATGTTTTCTTTAAAATAAGAGGCAGAGAATGTGCTCAATTCAGCACAGCCCAAGAGCCATAAGTGAGATCAACTTTTTAAAAAATACTTGAGATTTGGCCTTTTCAAGGCTTCTATGTGTCCTAAAGGCAGAGTTCTCTGGGAACACTCACAACACCCTCTAAATTTCTTCATAAATTCTCCAAAGGAGTGAAGAGTGGCAGCAAAGGGTAGAGGGTACAAGGAACACTTGCTCTACCATTTTGAAGTTATATGACTTGCAGCAAGTAATTCCATTTTCTAAGCCATGTTTTCTGAACTGTAAAAGAAGTTTAATAACAGTACTTACTTATGGAGGTGATGTGATAATTATACGAGATCATGTATACAGAATACCTAACGTCGGCTGACTTAATAGTAAGTACACAAATAGTCACTCTTATTGCAATTCTAGTTGACATTCCAGGCTTTTTGCCTTAAGACCAACTCAACTTTTGAGTTGACCACTCTGTGCTACTTTTCCAACTGTGAAATAGAGATAATATCTTAGCTGGAGACATGGATAATTATAAGTTAGTTATGACATGGAGAGACAGCTCTGCCTCTTCACCCAGGGCCATGACCTGGCCTGAATGACCTCCAAGCTAAGAGACAAGATGCCTTTCTGAGCTGGGTCTCCTCTGAGGAGGTAGCCTCCAGGCCAGGATTTGGGCTCTTTAGAAGAGGTAATGGGCAGTTGCAGGTCAGAGGCTCAAAAATTTAGGGAAACAGACAAGAAAATGTGAAAAAGACTATGCTTAGGGTTTTTTTTGTTGGTAATCTTTCTGGCATTATGGTTTTTAGTCCAATTGTGTGATCTTTTGAAAGTCCTGCAGATTGAGAACAAGGGAAATAAAGGAATTCCTACAACACAAAGGCAAAGGGCTTAGGTTAGATCCTGGATAAGGCTCATGCTGCTAGGGGTACCTCAATGGACCTGACTATAGTATTTGCAATATCTCCAAACCATTAATAAAAATAAAAAGGACAAAGAGAAAAAGCAGACCGCCTAGAACTTCACTTACCCAGTGGTAGAAGAAAGATGTTAGACAAAACAACTCTTTCTCCTTTTCCCTGGGTTAATTGGCAACAGCAGAACACTTCACAGAAAGTTCCAGAAGGGCTTGATATTAAATTTGTAAAGTACAATTTCCCACAACAATCAATGACTAAAGTGGCAATATTTTAGCCCTTCACAGGAATCTGGTTATTATTACCATTAATGCCAAGAATCTTGTTTCTATTCTTTTTGATTTAAGGTAATTTTCTTTGTAAAAGGCTGCTTTGTTAAGCTCTGTGCAGTTACATGGGTTTTGGGAGAAAGAGAACTGGGCATGTTGGGAAAGTATCGTGTTGTACTGAAACTTTAGAGGCTCTGGTTGTGAAGAACCCCTTTGTTTTTGCCCTGAACCTGATGCAGTTCTTCAGACTTCATTTTCTAGCTCAGTGCACTAATTTCAGCATTGTCCACTCTGATGATGCTATCTCTTTAAACATGACAATTTCCAAGGAAGGTCTTCAGGAGGCTGGACCTATTTGGTCAGGCCTGGCTATAACCTGGCCAAAGGTGACCCAATGTTTGTGTCTAGAAAGTGACCACATGACTTAGCATCCATCTTGTAGATGCCGAGGAAGCACAGAAACCAATGAGTGAAATATCTAGCTCAGTGGTTCTCAACCAGGGGCAATTTCCACCACTGCCTCCAGGGGACATTTCACAATGTCTGCAGACATGTTTGATTATCACAACTTTTGAGGAGTGGTGGTTCTATTGGCATCTAGTGGACAGAGAGCAAGGGATGCTGCTAAACACCCTACAGAGCACAGGACAGGACCCATAACAAAGAATTGTTCCACCCTAAATGCCAAAAGAAATGAGATTGAGAAGCCTTCAGACAGAAAGAGACACAAGAGAGCTCTGCATAGGCTGGGTCCAGCTCATTCCCTTCTCCATATTTTGCCCCATTTTCCCTCACTCTCTGAACTGCAGGCACAAAGACACCTTCCAGTTCCTGACAGCATTGTGTTCCCTCAACATATTCTGATCTCTCTGCTTGCCAGTCTCCTCCCTCCTATTTCATCTAGTTCAAGCATGTCAAACTCGCAGCCTGTGGGCCACATGCCTCGTTTACTTGGCCCATGTTAGCCTTTGAGTTTGACATGCTTGATCTAGTGAATGTCTTTTCAATCCCCAGATCTCAGAAGCCTTTCCACCAAGACTAATGCAAACCCCCAATTACATGCTCTCTCCCTTTTATTCTTTCTTTTTTCAAGAATTTTGAAAATGTCTTCATGGCTTTTTCAAAACTCCACAAGCTCACTGCATCTTAACTCTTAAGTGTATGGGCTGACAGCACTAAGTCTGGAGTCAAATGGGTAGTGTTGGAATCCCCATTCTAGCAGGGTCTAGTTGTGTGACCTTGGGCAAGTCACTTAACTTCTGTGTCTGTTTTCTTATCTGAAGCATGAAGATAATCACTATACCTAGCTCATAGGAGGGCTGTGAGTATTAAATGAGGGATGCTTATAAAGTGTTTAGAATGGTGTTAGGCCCATCGTGAGAACCATATAAAACTTTGCTATAATTATTACTTTAATAATTAAAAAGTGCCCTTGTGAGACACAGAGCTACATGATAAGAGATATGCAGAATTTTCACTTCTCAGAAGGGTGGCTCTGCCTCACTAACTTTTCTCTACCAGAGGAATCATCTCAGATCAGCTGAGGTAGGGGAGTCAAAGTCAATGCTTTCTATTTAGAGATAAAGAAATTGAGACCCAGAGAGGTTAAGGCAATGGTTCTCAACCTTCTGGCCCTTTAAATACAGTTCCTCATGTTGTGACCCAACCATAAAATTATTTTCATTGCTACTTCATAATTGTAATGTTGCTACTGTTATGAATTGTAATGTAAATATCTGATATGCAGGATGGTCTTACGCGACCCCTGTGAAAGGGTTGTTTGACCGCCAAAGGTGTCACGACACACAGGTTAAGAACCGCTGGGTTAAGGAGTTTGGAAAAATCACACGTCAGGTTTCTTTCTACATGATCAGACTCCCCTTACCCCCACCCCCCTCCCCTGCCACACACACACCTCTTCTCCCCACTCCATCCCCCTTTGAGGTTATAACTAGTTCAATTCCTGATCTACACTAAATGAATATCCCATAGCAACTATCTCTGTCTGACTACAGGTCCCTGCTCCCCAGCTTTTCTACAAAAGACCTGGGAGTTATAAAATCCAAGCTTATCAGAACAAAGCATACCAAATAGAGCACAGTCAGGTTCCTAATCAGAGATTTAAGGTGCTCACACAACAGCCTGAAGGGAAAAATAAAAAATGTAGGACTTGGGGGGGGAAAAAAATAGACTAAGGGCAAATAATAACCTAAATAAATTAAGAAAATACTGAGGCTGTCTCCTGAAGTTTTCTGCCATTACATCATTGATCCTGAGCCGGGGCTGTGGAATGTCTCTGCAGGGCTATACAAGCAGGGCCACACCTCATTTGTTTTAACTCCCTCAAATCCTGTTTTACTCTTTGACACCCTCCCAGCCTCTCATGGCTGTTCTTACTCTTTTTTCACCCCCTACAGGTTTTTAAAAGCTCATTCTTTGCCAACACTGTAGTATTTGAGCCCAAAGAGTTCCTGGGACCGTAGATCTCATGGAAAGAAGTGTGGTGTCCAGACAGTGGAGGGACACTGGCCTCTGACCTTTTGGTCTGCCTACACTTGAGAAACCCAGCTCTGTCTGAAGTCCTAAAAAAGACATGAAACTGGAATAGCATAAGAGGAGTACAACCAGAAAATGACACTTTATTATGGAAGGGACAACTGGGTGAAGAGGGCTTAGAGCTGTCTTCAGCAAATTTAAAGGCTATTGGGTTTTCAGGTCCCAACAACATTACAGAATGAACTAATGTGAACTTCTAAGTCCTCTAGAAACCCATAAAAATACTGGTAAAGTATACCAAAATAAAATTGTTTTACAAATATATCTAAGCTCATAAAAATGAAGAAAGATCTCTAGATGCCAGAAAAAAGAAAAAAAAAAGAGGGAACTCATAGTCAGGTTGGCAAGCTTCAGCTTATTCCTTGATGGCCCAAGGAGATATTGACCCAAATACAGGCTCTAATGTCTAGAGGCTGGGGTTTTAATGCCCCTAAAAGAGCAAAAAAGTGGAATTGTGGGGCCCTGTAATGAAGACTCTAGAAACATTAAGTGGAGACCATGAGAGGACAGTTGCTTCAATTTAAGTTCCACTCACAGGCCCAGGGAAACCACTGTGATACAGGTCTCTTTTCAGAGTTTCAGGTATGGAAAGAAACCTACCTCAGAGACACAAAACCTCAAGTATCACCAAACACATGTGTGCTCACAAAATTTATACTCCTTACCTAGTGTATTACTCAGGTTTCTCCAGAGAAACAGAAACAATAGGATATATACACTGAGTGGCCAGATTATTAAGATCACCTGACGTTTGTAGGCAAATTAGCTGAGCACTGCATCATATTGGATATGAAAGCTGAAGGCCTATTCGAACACCTTTGCTGTCTGCAGTTATCTAGATAAAATGTCTCCAATTCGCACAGGAACACAAGGATTGGACAGTTAAGCATTGGGAAAAAATCATGTGGTCCAATGAATCACGTTTCCAGTTGCATCATGCAGATGGCAGAGTGAGAATTTGGTGGAAACAGCATGAAAGCATGCACCCCACATGCATGAGTACAACCCTTCAAGCTGGTGGGGACAATGTTATGATTTGGGGCATGTTTTCCTGGTATGATTTGGCTCCTTTAATTCGTATGGAACAACGTCTGTATAGTACAACATACCTAAGTATCGTTGCTGATCAAGTTCATCCTATCATGTTGATGGTGTATCCCAATGGAGATGGCTTCTTCCAACAAGACAATGTGCCATGCCACAGTGCTCGCATTGTGCAGGAGTGGTTTCAAGAACATGAGGGAGACTTTACCTTTCTTTGGTGGCCCCCACAATCACCAGATCTCAATCCAATTGAGCATTTGTGGGAGAAAGTTAAAAGGGCCATCAGGCAGCTGGTTCCACAACCAAATCTCACAGAACTGGACAGTGCTATTCATCAGGTACGGTGTCTGATTCCTCGCATCACCTTTCAGCATCTCGTGGAGTCAATGCCAAGAAGAATCGCCACAGTATGGAAGGCAAAAGGTGGTCCAATGAAGTACTGATGGGGTGGTCATAATAATCTGGCCACTCAGTGTACATCTTCTTTATCCAATTATCTGTCCAATGACACTTTGTTTGTTTCCATGTCTTGGCCACCATGAAAAATGCTGCAATGAACATAGGGGTACATATATGTTCACAAATAACTGTTTTCAAATGTTTCAGGTAGATACCCAGAAGAGGGATTGCTAGGTCATTTGGTAACTCAAGTCTTAATGTTTTTAGTAATCGCCAGAATACTTTCCACTGTGACTGTACCAGTTTGCATTCCCACCAGCAGTGAAGAACAGTTCTTCTTTCTCCACAATCTCCCCAACTTGTCATTACTTGTCTTGTTATAATAGCCATTCTAACAAATATGAGGTGGTATCTCATTGTAGTTTTTATTTGCATTATCTAATCTAATAAAAGAGTAATATGCAAATTAACCATCTCTCCAGGATGCCTAAGTCATGCTCACCAGCCAAGCCACGCCCACCAGCCAATCAGAGCAGCTGTATGCAAATTAATCCAGCCAAGATGGCGGCCGGCAGCCACGGAGCTAGAGTAAACAGCAGGCTTCCATTGCAACTGCCTGCACAGGATGGCTGAGCCTCTGCTCATGGTAACAATGTTTCAATTATAGAAGCCACAGAGCTGAAACAAACAGGAGGCTTCCTTACCTGCCTAGGCCTCAGCTCAAAGCAACAGTGTTTCAATTATAGAAGATAAATAAACCTCAGAAACCTGATTCCAGCCAGCCTCGCTGGGACCTTGGGTCAATGGGAGCTGTGGGCAGCCTGAAAGCCTGAAAACGACCTTCAGCCCCTCATCCAGGCTGGCCAGGTACCCCAGTAGAGTCTCAAACCCTGAAGGGACTATGGGCAGCCTGAAAAGACCCATCAACCCCTCACCCAGGCTGGCTAGGCACGCCAGCCGGTGGACATCCCCTGAGGGGTCCCAGACTGCGAGAGGGCACAGGCCAGGCTGAGGGACACCCCGAGTGCACAAATTTTTGTGCACCAGGCCATATATATCCCACATTCAAAGGCGTTAAATTGCTTCGTTTACCCATATCTTCAGGGGAAAAAATCACTTCTACTGTCCTGGCCCTCTAGCAACTTCAGCGTGAAATTATAGCTAATTTGCCTACAAACATCATGTGGTCATAATAATCTGGCCACTCAGTGCAGTGTATATACGTATGGAGAGGGAGAGAGATAGAGATAGAGATAGAGATAGAGATAGAGATAGAGATAGAGATAGAGATAGAGATAGAGAGAGAGAGAGAGAGAGAGAGAGAGAGAGAAGAGAGATCAATTTATTTTAAGGAGCTGGCTCATGCAATTATGGGGACTGACGAGTCTGAAATCTTCAGGATAAGACAGCAGGTTAAAATACTGACTTTTCCAGAAGCCCTTGTAGCTTGAGTAGCAATGCATTGTGTTGTAGCTCTGGCCAGTGAAATATAAACTCAATACACCAGTAGGCTGCTAGGAAGAACACCTTCCCCTTTTCTCTTCTATCAAAAATGAGGACACATTACTTAGCAGTCACCTTGGGACCATGAAGGGAAGAAAAAGTCACATACTAAGGATGGGAAAGAACCTGGATGTCGATAACACCCTTAAAGTTGCCCTGGCTCTGGCCTGCTTACCTCTGGCCTTCTCATTGCAAAATAAACCCCTTGATATTTACTTCATTTTCTGTTATTTGAAGCCAAATGCAATCCTAAATTGTACAACATGTTAAAAATTTCAGGATAACTACTAAAAGAAGAGAATTTGAACGTGGTGACCTTTCTTTAAAATATATTTTATTGATTTTTTTACAGAGAGGAAGGGAGAGGGATAGAGAGTTAGAAACATTGATCAGCTGCCTCCTGCACACACCCTACTGGAGATGTGCCTGCAACCAAGGTACATGCCCTTGACCAGAATCAAACCTGGGATCCCTGAGCCCGCCGGCTGACACTCTATCCACTGAGCCAAACTGGTTAGTGCATGAACATGGTGACTTTTAAAACCATAAAAGAGAAAAGGATGAAATAAAGAAAACTCAGTCAATATAATTGGAGGCAGAAGAGAAGTAAAGAATGTAAGAGATTAAAATAAAAACATTAAGATATCAATATATATCAATAATAACTGGATTCCAATAGTAAATATAAATGAAAGGATTAAAACTACCTCTTAAAAGATATAAATGCTAAGATCAAACAAGAAATCCAACTTTTTGTTTCTTTCTAGTAGATCCACATTTTAATTGTCCACCAGCTAGAACAGAGAAAGATTGAAAGTAATGAGATTAGGAAAAATATACCAAACAATCATTATCCAAAAGAACAAATGATGAAGGAATATTAAACTCAGGAAAAAAAATAAAGAAAATGATTACAAAACAATAAAAAAGAATAATTCAGCAGGAAAACACAATAATGCCAAATTTAAATATACCTAACAACAAAGCAGAAAGAAAAAAAGAAAGATAGAAAAGGAAAGAAGGAAATTAACAAATCCACCATCATTGTAAGAATTTTATCTGAAAGCAGACTCAGACAAATGAGTCCAAAATTGAAATGGGCTGCCTTGGCTAGGAGAGCTTCATAATCATGGCAGCTTTGCAGAATCTGTATGACCCTCGATGAGGCTGTTGCTGGCATGTACAGGTATCTGACCCTTAGCTCCATGAGGGCAAGAATCATGTCTGTTTTGTTCATTCCTATTGACCGAATGCTTTGAGCAGACCCTGATACAGAACAGTCATCAATAGGTGTCTACTGAATGAATGAATGATTCAGCCAAGAAAATGGATAAATCGTCTCTAGAGTTGCCCCCAATTCTAAAATTTAGTGATTCTGACATGCCCATTCCTCTTCTCTTTGTCCTTACTCCATTCTGATGCCCAGAGTCAACCCAAACCCAGGAGATTTGAGGCAGCACTGAGAGAGACAAGGGTGAGATGAAGAATGAACAGAAGAGTAGTAACATAAAAGCCCAGAGAATGGAAGCCAGCTCTGCAGAGAGCTTCCAAGAGTTTCTGCCACAGAAATTCCACTTGGCCACAGTTACTGCCCTGGCGAAGGGCCTGGAGGGAGATGGTGGATGGCCTGCCATGGAGGGGCCTTCCAGTCAGCACATCTTGCCTGTGCTGCCTACAAGGGTAGAGAACCATGACAGTGAGTAGGTCACCCAGTCGGCCAGGTCCATAAACCAAAACTTCTCCTACAATCTGAGTTCTAGGGCACATACAGGAAAGGGGATGAGCTCCCTAGCTACAGGGAGTCTTTAGGTCTAGGAAGAACACGGTCCCTGTACTTGGGAATCCTCCCATCTGATAAGGAAACCCAGCCCACCCCTCATAGAGCCTGTTACAGACTGAAAGTTTATATCCCCACCCCACCCCCTAATTTCATGTTAAAATCTTAACCCCCCAATGTGATGGTGTTAGGGGGAGGGAGTCTTTGGGAGGTCTTCAGGTCATGAGAATGAAGCCTTTGTGAATGAAATTAGTGCCTTTATCCCATTGGAGGAGAGCTCCCTCACCCCCTCCATCATGTGAGGGAACAAAGAGAAGAGAGCCATCTATGAACCATACGCTGAACCTGCCTGGGCCTTGATCTTGGACTTTCCAGCCTGCAGCTCTGTGAGGAATAAATTTTGTTGTTTATAACGACCCCATCTATGCTTCTTTGTTATAGCAGCCTGAATGGACTAAGTCAGAACTGCTAGAATGAATGCTACAGTGCCTCTCCTCAGGAAGTAAATCAAACCTAATGAAGGAGCCTGGCTTCTACCCTCAGAATGCCCTGGACCAAGTCAGCTACTAGTATATCTCTTGCCCTCCCACCCAGGCAAGACCAAAGAGGGAGGGAAATGGCAGGCCCAGGTTCCTTTCTGTGATGAATGGAGGCTGTGAGCACTGCTGCCAACAGGCTCTCAGGGGACATTCCCACAGGCCCGCCATCAGGGTCGGGGCTCCTTTCCTTTCGTTCCCTCCCCACCATAATGCCTGACCCACTGGAATGAATCCTGAGCTCCGAGCCTATTTCTAGCACAGGAATGTTGGCCCCTTTGTCATGTCCTGCTTTCCTTCCACTCTGTTTTTGTTTCCTTTCCCACCCTGTCTCCCCCATCCCCAGCCCCCATTTCCCAAGCTCACTCCTGGGAGACCAGACTCACCAGCCCACTGGTGATCTTGTTTTACATGAGACATTTCCAAAAAAGACCAAAAAGTCCTTTCCAGGAAAATGCCATTTTTAAAATTCAGCTCCAGACACTGCGGCAACATTAGGAAAACAAAGGACTTGGCAGCAAGGTTTTCTGCATCGGGACTTTCTAAAATACCTTTTCCAAATTGCCTCCAGTGGAATGACTCCAGGGGTCAGCTCTGGAACACCAGGCAATTTCAGATGGACAGTGACTTCTGGTTTTTACACAGCCAGCCTCTCCTTCCTGGGGATCACCCTGGGATCTTCTCCCAGGCCCAAGCAGAGCCCCTCTCAAGGGTTGCCAAAGAAAGCAGCTGTCTCCGGAGGGTCAGGAAATGCTGCTGGTTCCTCCCTTCAGAGGAGCCTGCTCAGCCGCTCTCTGGCTGCCATCACTAAGCTGAGGGGCCAGGCTGGAGGTCTGGGGGACAAACTGTGATTAGTAGGGAGCTGCCTTCTCTTGTCATCCAAGTGATAGAAATATACAATTTCACCTGGGGCATACACAGTGGTGTTATTCCTTCTGCACGTGTCAGGTATAATCATGTTCATGTCATACATGTAACAGTCATGGCCATTATTTATTAAGCACATTCCATGTGTGCACCAGTAATCTATTCTTTTTTTTAATCTATTTTTATTGATTTCAGAGAGGAAGGGAGAAGGAGAGAGAGAGATAGAAACATCAGTGATGAGAGAGAATCATTGAACAGCTGTCTTCTGCACACCCCCCACTGGGGATCAAGCCTGAAATCTAGGCATGTGCCCCAATAGGGAATCAAACCACGACCTCTTGGTTCATAGGTCAACGCTCAACCACTGAGCCATGCCAGCCAGGTGCTAACCTATTATATATATTTGTTTTATTGCATTTGATCCTCATGAAAACTGTTGTGGGCTGAGTTGTGTCCCCACCTTCAAAAATTCATGTTAATGCCCTAACCCCCGGGACATCAGAACGTGACAGTATTTGGAGACAGGGTTTTTAAAGAGGTACTTCAGTGAAAATGAGGCCTTTAGGATGGGCCCTGATCCAATCTGACTGGAGTCCTTAAAAGATCTGTAGACACAGACAGATGTGCCCATGGAGCAAAGACTATGTGAGAGCATAGTGAGAGGCCTCAGGAGAAACCAAACACCTTACTAACACCATGATTTTGGACTTCTAGCCTGCAGAACCATGAGAAATGTTGTTTTTTAAGCCTATAGTATTTTGTTATAGCAGCCCTAGCAACTTCATGCAACAAACAACCCATAAGATTAACATTGTTATTATCACCATCTTGCAGAGGGCAAAACAGACTCAAGATGTTGTGAGACTTGCCCAGCAAACAAATAAGACAGCTACAATTTGAGAGTCACTGGCATAATTCCAGAATACAAGCTCTTAAACACTGTGTCCAACTGCTTCTCTTCTGTGCTCCGCTATGTATGTGCATGTTTTATTTACTTACTAGAGGCCTGGTGCATGAAATGTGTGCATGGGAGGGGGATCCCCTCTGCCCAGCCTGCACCCTTTCCATTCTGGGATCCCTCTGACAATCCTGGACCACTGGCTCCTAATAGCTCACCTGCCTGCCTGCCTGGTTGCCCCTAACTGGGCCCCCCCCCCCCGCCTGCTAGCCTCATCACCCCTAACTGCTTCTGCATGCCGACCTGATTGCCCCTAACTGCCCTCCCTGCCAGCCTGGTCACCCTTAACTGCCCCACGCTACCAGTCAGGTCACCCCTAACTGCCCCCTCCCTGCTGGCCTGGTCACCCCACACAGCCTGCTTGTTCAGTCATTTGGTCATCCCTTACTAACTCCCCTGCCAGCCTGGTTGTAGGTAGCCATCTTGTGAGGGTGTGATGGTTAATTTACATATTACCTCTTTATTATATAGGTTTGTTGCATAACAAGTAACCTCACAATGTAATGCAGTGGTTCTCAACCTGTGGGTTGCGACCCCTTTGGCAGTCAAATGACCCTTTCACAAGGGTCACCTAAAATCATCCTGCATATTAGATATTTACATTATGATTCACAACAGTAGCAACATTACAGTTATGAAGTAGTAATGAAAATAATTTTATGGTTGGGTCACAACATGAGGAACTGTATTTAAAGGGCCAGAAGGTTGAGAACCACTGATAATGACTTTAAGCAGAAACACTTATTTTGTTCATTCATCAGTAATTAGGCAGGGCTGTTGTGAGAACAGCTCATGCCTGCTCCACTTAGTGTCAGCTGGGATGGCTCCAACACTAGACCAGGTCATCTGAATTCTAGCTCCCTCGTTGTTTGGTGATTGACACTGGCTGTTAGCTAGGACCTTATATTAGGCTGTTGGTCCAAACATTTGATGTGGCCTCTCCATGTGGCCTGAGCTTCCTCCTAACATGGCAGCTGGTTCCAAGGTGAGTATCCCAAGAGACAGAGCCAGGGGAAGCTATGTCATCTTTTTTAGGCCAGCCTTGAAAAAAAACAAAACAAAACAACAACAACAACAACAACAGACAGCATCACTTTTACCACATTCTCTTCCTTAGAAAGCCAGTTACTGAGGCTGACTCATGTTCAAGGGAAGAGAAATTTGATGCTATCTTTGATGGGAGGAGTGTCAAAGAATTTGCAGAAATGTTTAAAAATCACTAGGGGCACGTGCCATTCACACAGTTGTCCATATTTTGTCAGGTGTTTGTTTACTTACCAGCAGCACCGTATCATTGAAAGAGCATTAAACTGGGGTTCAAAGCCCGGAGCAAGAGCCATTCAGCTGTAAGAGGTCACGATTCCACAACCCATACGTGAAATGAGCAGGACCTGCTTCTGGTTTGGCCACCTTCCTGTGTATAGGACTGAGGCCACTTAGCTCCATTCCAAGTAATATTATTATCCCCATTTACACTTGAAGAAACTGAAGTGCGGGTGATGTAAGTAACTTTCCTACAAGTTAGCAGAGGCAGAGCCTGAACTTGAGGCTATGCCCTAGCTGGTGCCATTTCCTTCAGAGCCAAGTGTCCTGTCGCTGCATCCTTGCCCAGCACCTAAGCTCTGTTTCCTGTTGAGAGGCTTTCTGCACAACCCAGCTGTCTGCCAGGACATCAGATGCTTTCTGTTGGACCTTATCCCTGACTCTATTGTGAACTACTCTTTGAGTCCTGCCTTTGGATGGCCACCACATTGTGCTCAC
Organism: Murina feae; assembly: GCA_004026665.1. Classification (NCBI taxonomy): domain Eukaryota; kingdom Metazoa; phylum Chordata; class Mammalia; order Chiroptera; family Vespertilionidae; genus Murina; species Murina feae. Next base: position 71,270 of record PVJC01000308.1, read on the forward strand.
CATCCAAACCCATGTTCCAGGCCTTCATATCTGCCCCAGACCATCTTGATAATAGAAGAGTACTTTGTCATGGTCAGAGCACAAGACCAAGCAGGACAGCATCGTGAATCTGAGGCCTCAGAGTCAGACCAATCTAGATCCAAATCCTGACTCTACCATTTATTACTCATGTGTAAGAATAGTGAGGCCCACGTTGCTTCATTGTGCAGATTCTCCATGAATTAATACATGTACAGGACTTGGCACCATGTCTAGCTCATAGTAAATGCTTAATAAATATTAGTCATCTTTGTTGTTATTATCAAAAATATTTGTAACAAATCCACTAGAAAGCCTAGCATATGGTAGGCATTCAAAAATGGTAACTGTTGATCTCATTGTTTGAGTCCTGGAAGAGCTACAGGAATTCAGAGAATGGCCAGATAACAAGGTAGTGAAGACAGAAAACAGGCTGCCCAAGCAACTGTGCAGATCTGCAGATCACCTAATCCTAGAGCTTGGGTATAACTGGCCTTAATTAAGTGGGAACACCTTTTTGCAGAACTCCCACCTTCACCTGCCTCAATTAGGAGATGATAAGAGCTTCCTAAGCTTGGAAACCCCTGGAGGGGGAAATTCAAGAAAGAAAATCAGCCCAGCTGGTATTCTCAGTGGTTGAGCATTGATCTATGAACCAGGAAGTCACAGTTCAATTACCAGTCAGGGTACATGCCCAGGTTGCAGGCTTGATCACCAGGAAGGGACATGCAAGAGGCAGCTGATCAATGATTCTCCCATTATTGATGTTTCTATCTCTCGCTCCCTCCCCCTTCTTTTCTTAAATCAATAAATGTTTTTTTCTAAAGAAAAGAAAGAAAAAATATCAGAAACATCTTCTGTGCTCCTGCCTAGCATCCCTGCTATGGCAATGCAAGCCACTGGCCACCACATTCTGCCCTCCTCATCCAGTTGTCCCACTGGTCAATGGTTTCACAGAGGTCATCTGAGGCTGCAAGTTCTTAGACAGCTGGTGAATGTGATCAGGATATGTAATAGTTTCCCAGCCTCACGCCCACTCCAAGTTGAGCTGTTAGCAAGAGGTGAACGGAAAGCAACTCTCAGGTTTATAAAAGACTAGAGGCTAGGTGCATGAATTTGTGCACAGATGGTGTCCCTCAACCTGGCCAGCAATCATGGCCAGCCAACCTCCCACAGTCCTGCCCCCCAGGTGGCCAACCCCAGGACTGCAGGAGGTTGACCATCTGTGGGAGATTGGCTGTGGGAGTGCATGGACCACCAGAGGGCAGCTCCTGTGTTGAGCATCTGCCCCCTGGTGGACAGAGCACATCATAGCAGCTGGTCAACAGGTCATAATGGTCACTTGGGCTTTTATATATATTGGTGAGCCATCATAGACACACACACAAATACACTTCTTTAAGCATCAGTGCTGCAATACTGGTATTATCCTCCCCTGCCACATTTTTTCTGCTACTACTTTCCCAGGATCCTCAGAGCTACATTCACCTGTCTCATAGCCCCTGAGTCAATGCAAATCAAGCTAGGGAGGGAGGGTGTATAACATTGAGCAGACCTAATGGCTTAGAACAATGTCACCAGCTCTGTTCTAACTGCTTGGCTCTTATGTTCTTCCTGATTTTCCTTCAAGCCAGATGATCAGTGAAGTGACAGCCATTTCCCCCAGATCACTCTCATTTCCTTCTTCCAATCAAGACATGGATCTGGTGTCCTCTGCAATGACTTCTAAAAGTCCACATCACAGCTCATGTTGCCTCTGACTCTGAGTTCTCCCCTCCCCACTCCAGGCTTGGTCCACTCTGGTACAATCAAACTTCTACCTTGACTTCAAGTCCCTAATTTTACCTAGAATCCAGTTCTCCTCTGTATTAGTCCACTATTTCTGTGATAATACTGTGTAATAAACAATCCTCAAACCCTAGTAGCTTATAAAAAACGAACAGTTCTTTATCTCATTCACAGTCTGTGGGTTGATGAAGTAGCTCTGAGTCAGGTTGTGGGTCAGGTACAGATGAGTTTCACATGTCACTCATTCTGGGCCCATCAGCTACCTGGGGCATTACACAATGGAAGGAGCACACACAAAAAACGTTAGTGGAAACTTCCTGTGACTATTTTTTTTTTAATATATCCTTTTAAATATATTGATTTCAGAGAGGAAGGGAGAGGGAGAGATAGGAACATCAATGATGAGAGAGAATCACTGACTGGCCTCCTGCATGCCCTACACTAGGGATGGAGCCCACAACCCAGGCATGTGCCGACTGGTAATCTAACTGTGACCTCCTGGTTCATAGATCAATGCTCAACCACTGAGAACACTGGTCAGGCTTTCCTGTGACTCTTAAGACCTCAACTCATAACTGGCTATTACCTAGCCCACCCATATTCCATTGGCAAGTCAACTGGCCAAACCCAAAGTCAAATGGATGAGAATATATGTTCCACTTATTCTAGTAGGCTGTGTGCAAAGTCCTATGGCAAAGGACATGGATGTATAATTATATTACAGGGAGGGAGTGAAGAATTGGGATTAATTATCCAATCTCAAGCATTTCTTAAACCAGAACCCTGTTATGAGTTCACCTGAAGGAACTTCTAGTTTCTGCTTGCCTGACAGGCTTCCTCCCTACTTACCTTAGATCAGGCTTAGGGCTGGCTCTATGTGGACAGATCGAACTGTGACCTCCTGGTTCACCCATCTTATTGTTCCTCCTGAACTCTTAGAAAAGCTTACATGCCTAATTAGTTTCTCAGTCCCTAGCATATCCTGGCTGCAGAGGGGGTAAAATCAAGAATTGGGGAAACTTGAAAGCAATTGGGGAACCAAGACAGCTTCTCCCATTCTCTTACTCTCTCTTGTCATGTTTTCTCTCTGTACATCTGCTTCAGTTTTCTCCCTGGGCACCAGCTTTCTCTCTTCCTAAATTGACTTGGTAGAATAGGGCCTGCTCCAGCTCCAGAGCTCCAGAAGCTCCCACTTCCACACCATTACTAAGCAGAAGAGTCTTACTTCCAAAATCCCAGAGAAAGACCCCCATCAATCATGACTGGGATCATGTAGTGCAAACATGGTTACCCACTCCTCTAGATGGAGGAAGAGTGGTATGGGCTGTCAAACATTAAAAAAAAAAAAAAGAATTCCAACTGGAGTCCTCTGGGCTGGCTCTGGTTAGAAGATGTATTTAGTTTGGCCACAGGGTTTTTAAATGTTTTGAATTACTTGACAAAATTTAGAAATTGAGAGTAGACATATGAATCCAGAATTTTTTCTTAAGAAAGTAAATGATCTCAACTGGAAGAAAGTGTGAAGGTACCCTGTGGGGCCTGATACTGTTCTGTTTCTTGATCTAGCTGTGGATTATCCCACCATGTTCCGTTTGTGAAAAATGCATCAATCTATACACTTAAAATAGATTCACTTTTGAATATGTATATTATACTTTTCTGACATTATAAAAATTTAGAAGAGGTGGCAACATCTGAGCCACATCCCAGCAAGGGATAAATCTACTAGAGCAGAGTAATTTTCTCCAGTGCCCTACTTTCACGACTTCTCGTTCTCTTCATGTCACTGAGACTGAGTGAGGGTCAGTGGTCATTTATCATCACCTTGGATACTGTTTTCTTATAATATAGTTAAGAAGAGAATAACTTTTCTTTAATTTTCGTAACTCCATCAAAATGGGGGGACAGCCCAGACAGTGTTGCTCAGTGGTTAAGCATCGACCTATGAACCAGGAGGTCATGGTTTGATTCCCAGCCAGGGCACATGCCAGGTTGCAGGCTCAATCCACAGTATGAGGTGTGCAGGAGGCAGCCTACCAATAATTCTCTCTCATCATTGATGTTTCTATCTCTTTCCCTTTCCTTTATTCTCTGAAATCAATAAATATATATTTTCTAAAGGGGGAGGACAAAAGAGCACCAGAGAATATGCTCTTTTTTCTTAGAAAAACTGGAAGTAGCTTTTTCCCCCTTTTTTTCAGATGTTAAAAATAGGCTTCTGAGTTGACATGCAAATAAAACGTGTCAGTATAAAAAAAAAAAAAAAATCCAGTGACCAGTATGTGGAAACTTCATCTAAAAACAAAGGACTGATGGTTTAACATGTTTTATTTTTCAATGCAAGTAAAACAAGTGATGCAACTGTGAAATGAAGTTGTGGAGTAAAGTAGTTGAGAATACTGCTCAGGCATTGAAACCTTTCATGAATGGTAGGTTTGTAAGAAGATCTAATGAGGACAAAGAAAAGTCATGCCTTGAACAAAAACACCTATTTGCAAATGGAAGACTAAACAGAAATGCTATTGCTCAGCAAGATGATGACATGGCTGAGAACTTACAGGACAGATTGTATGAAAAAGTCCAATCATTTGTGGCATTTCCTAGGGAAGCTTATGAGAGCCCAGTTAAAATAATACCACCCAGTCAGCTATATTTATTTATGGTTCCAAAAAGACTTGGACATGATTGGAGAATTTTTGGGCATGGTGTCCATCACAGGCACAACTTCAGGAAATGGGTTAGCTTTGTGTGCTGAGTAGTCATGAAAAATGTAAAGCAGACAAGTCAAAATTAGTAAGCCAGACAATGAAACAGCTCCTGAGATGGTCAGGGTTCACACTGACCCTGTTTTCAAAATTAACTCCAAAGTGGCAAATATTGTACAACCATGGAACCTAAATGATTTACCAGGAATTGCTTTGTACTAATAAGATAAAGTAGGATATATCATGGGCCTAGTAAATTGGATTTACTCCCATGACTGAAAGTATAGGAATTTCAATGCTATGCTGGATGCACTGGATACTTAATAGTCATAACATACATGTATTCTAATAAATTTAAGGTAGTTGGTGGGTAATGTTGAAGTCTTTTCTTTGCAGCTGGGAAGAACAGTTAAAAAATTAACTTGTTTTTGACATCCAATAAAATATATTTTTTTACCTCAACTCACCAACAAATATTGGATCGATATATTGATCTTTTTGGCCATCTAACCATTTGGGTACTTCTCTGCAAGAATCTTCACAAGTACGTGCAAGTGGGCTATTGAGTTTATTCATTATTAGTGAAATTATGTCTTCGGGAAACTCAGTTGGCAAAGAGTAATCTGGCCCACTTTCCTGTGCTGAAATCAATTTTCAGAAATGAAAGAGATCACTTAAACTGCTCTCCCAACATTGTGGGGTTGAAAACAGGATCCCAAAAAAGGCTCTAATTTTATGAAAATAAACTCCTATTATTTGACTCACCTTCCTTTATTAATATTGTGCCATTATGGAATTTTTGAACCACAACTGAGTCCCCAAAACTAAATTTTGTAACATTAAAATGCCAAAATTCTACGAATGTCTCAGGAGTAGTTACCCTAAATATAAAAACCATCACACAAAGATTCTATCCATGTTCAGCCATGAACAGCTGTTTTCCATTATGAAACCAAAAAGAAAAAAAATGATTGCTCTCAGTTAAAGGATTCAAGGCTGAATTCTATGTAGCACATCGCAACATGAAATACAAGACCAGACATTGACATGTGGGGCAAAAATAAAAAGCATCACATTTCTATTTCTAAAGCAAAGAAGTAATGAGTTATGAAAGGAAAAAATTAATTTAATATTCCTATTTTCTTCAAATGCTATGTTTCCCTATTTCAAACTTAATATATAACCACCAATATCATATATGTTTATATAATGTTATGTGTTTATGCCATAGTCAAGTAAAAATGAAAGAAAGTTTGATTACATTTCTGGCAGTTGATTTTTCTTATATCCAGCCTACTTTACACATTTTTGGTGCATTTCTGAATTCTGCAAGAATCTGGCTTTGCAAGCTCTGGTGTAAAATACGTATATGTTTTTTCTACATTTTTACCATTGAGCAAGTGAGCTTGTATTGAAAAATTATACATAAAAAATTCAGAATAGAAGAACAAGCTCACTTATTATACCATTCTGACAGTACTTACAAAAACAAAAACATTCATTTATAAGAAATATATATGTGTATAATATATTTTAATTAAAATAGAATCATACCACACATAAAGTTTTATAGGTTTTTCATATTGTTAAGTCTTTTACAACTCAAGATTTTAATGGCTGCATATGATTCTAAAATATATTTATAATGTAACTAACTTATTTGCCATTGCTGCACATTTACCAGTATTGGGCTTGTGTCACCTGACCGCCCCCATTCCCAACCCCATTCCCATAACCACCACTATTTGTATTAATCTCATATGTCCATAAATCTCAGACTTCTTAGTCCAAGAAGAGATGTCACAGTAAACAGAATGCCCCAACCGGACTGGGGAAGGCAGTGCTGTCAGTAAGGAACCTGCTTAATTAGGAAATCATCATTCACATGCTTGGGAATCCCCCCCCCCCCATTTGATAAGGTGACTCCACCACCAGGAAGCCTCAAACTTGATAAAAACAAAAACAAAACAAAAAAAAAAACCAGTTTGCTGCAATGATCAAAGGCTCCCAGAAAATGTGTTGATGGCATCAAGTTGGCAGTGCAAATAAGCACATGAAAATAAGCAAGAACTTGCAAGTTGGGGAAAGACTTTCAGACCACCTGCTTAGGCTGGGACTACAGAGGACAGACAAGTGAAGAGGAATGTATTTTATTGCAGCTAAACAAGGGACATCTTGAGCTTACTAGAGCAAAAACCTATAGAATAATTATCTTTAAAGGAAATGAAAAAGATCCAAATTGAACAGCATAAGAGTAAGTTTTTAAGTAAGAGTCAAAATTTTGTGATTAAAGATCACAGAGGAGCTCTGCATTCACCTTCTCTTCTTTATAAGAACCCATTCAAAAGCATTTGTTAAAGGTACTAACCCCCAATAGGGATAACATGGAGGAATCCTTAGGCAAAGGAAGAATTTCAGCCCATTTCTGAAAAGCTAAAGGTCAATTAAAGTAAATGAGCTAGCACAGCAAGCAGCAGAGGAGGAGTCTTGACCTCTTAGAACTTTCTGGAGAGGGTCATGACTTGGAGACAGCAGACAAGGTCGGTGATGAAAGCACAAAGTAGGAAATTAATTCAAAATCTGTATACAGAACAGTGAAGGACACGCTAAGCTCTTCCCCCACCTCAGTTGACAAAATGGCCTGCAACCAGGCTTTCAGTCCTGAGGCTAGATTGCTGTGCAATCTAGAGAGGGGAGAGAGGAAGAGAGGAGAGAGGAGGGGAAGGGACGAGAGGAGATGGGAAGGGAGTTGAGGAGGAAATCTCATTTCTAGAACAGAAGCAGCAAGGGTTGTTAACAGTGCCCCGGAGTAAAGAAAGCTCCAGCATCCTGGCATTTCAGAATCCCATAGCAGGATGGCCAGCCCCGCCCCAGCCCTTATTGTAACTAACCAAATCCTTCCAGTGACCACCCATAAACACAGAGCCTCCGAATGTACTTCTTTGTCCTTCATTCTTACATATGAATGACAACCAAGGAGCCCCAGATCCCGAGGAAACCCACAACATGAAAGAGAGCTGTACAGGGCTAGAGCCTCATCCATCATAGCCAGAAGTCAGAAGGTAATGTCTGAAGTGAGTAAGTCAGGGAGAAATTGTATAAGAAAATATTTAGAGATGCTTTAGAACTAAAAGCAGAAAAAAGATAAACGTAGATGTCTCTCAGTAACAGAAGATGGGGGAGGGGGAGGGGCAGGTGACTGTTGTTTTTCATTGTAAACCCTTCATTACAATTTGGTTTGATTTTTTTTTCCATTTTAAAAATTTTTTATAAGAAAAGGTTACATGGTAAAGTTATTGCCATAAAAGGATCCATCAAAATAATTAATCGCTATGCAATCTGAACTCCTTGCTCCTGAAGTCTTCGTTTTTTGTTCTGAATGGTGTTTAAGCAACCAATGCAAATGGAAATTCTCTAGCAGTGATTTCCTATTATGTCCATTCCAAGCAGCATGTTACCTTATGTTTCAGGGAATTGTTAAAGAGAAGGAAACAAATTACATTACTGCTAAGTGATTTTGTTTGTTTGTTTGTTTGCCAATTAAATTAAGGAGAAAGAAAAAATTAAGTCCTAAAGGGCCAGTCAGACTCTTTCACCACCCCCAATATTTCTTGAGCACACACTATATGCCAGATAAGATTGTAGATGCTGGAGATGTAGTAGTCAACAGGACAGACAAAATAGCATTCTAGAACTAACATTCTCAGAGATGGGAGACAAACTACAGACAAAGAAACAAATAAATAAAAGGGGGAAACATTAGGTTGTGTCAAGAGCTACGCAGAGGATTGAAGTAGATTGATGACAGGGAGTGGCTGAGTAGATGCCTTAGTGTTGATAATCAGGGTTGGTCTATTTGAAAGATGACAGTTAAGCTGAATTCTAAATCGGGGAGGGGCGGGGGGAGAGCCTGCCTTGAAAAGACTGGGGGGAGGGGGTGGGTCGGAATGGGCTGGGGAGAGGAAGCAGCATGTCAATTAGAAAATCCCTAAGTGGGAAGGAAAAGACCTTTAATATGACATATGTACACGTTTTAAGAACAGATAGAGGGTCATTATGGTTGACCTTAGTAGGTAAGAGGGGATGAGAAGAAATAATGGGATGATGTAGGAAATGCAGAGACCAGATCATGTTGAGTTTTTAAGCCATAGTAAAAAATTTGGATTTTATTAAAAACATAATAGAAAGCCTTTGAAGACATTTACGCAAGAGAGGAACTTGATCTGATCTAGGTTTTCAGATCACTTCCTACCTGGAATGATTAGAAGCCAGTTATAGCATGTCTTTAGATACTAATCAAATAAAGGGAGTTAATATAAACTCAAAACAAGTTAGCATGACTTCTTTTAGAAAGCCCAGTTTTCATTCATTCATTAATTTATTAATTCACTCAAAACTACTTATTAAGCATGTGCTATTTGCCCAGCACTATGCTGGGAGTCAGAGATATATAAATTCTTGTCAAAAGGAGGCTACATCAATGACTGGCATGAAATAATATCACTGAATCAGATAGTCAATAAGGATAAGATCTGGGTGAGAAATCAAGATTTTCTTTCTCTGAGAAAGTTGTCAGGCCATCTAGATTTTATAGAAAACAAGAAGGGACACCTCCCTTCTCTGTCCTCAAGAAGTGTGATAAGCTTACAAAGATGGTCTTCTCCCTCCATGATTTTTCATATAGCCTCCTGCCCTGACTCTGGGCTGGCCTTGTGATTTATGTTGGCTAATGAGACAATAGCAAGCATAACGTAAACAGAAACTTGAAAAGCACTGCACATTGAGGTGTACTTGTTCTCCTTTCCTACTTTTAAGAACCTTGCAGCCATTACCATATGAATGAGCCCAGGCTAGCCTGCTGGGAGATGAGAAACATGTGACCATGCATTCTCCATTGATCCATCTGACCTATAGCCAACCAGCAAACATGAGTGTGAGGCCATCCTAGACCACCCATCCTTAGCTAAGCCAGTCCAGACCAGATAATATGCGTAGCCTACCCACAGAATAATAAGAAAAAAATATGCCATTAATTTAAGTCAGTGTGTTTTCAGAATGGTTTGTTACACAGCAAAAGCTAACTAATACAAGAATACAGAAAAATCATTTTACCTCTCACAGAGGAAAGATCCTCAATTCATATACTGCATGCTATGGCCTGGCTCCTTCTTATCAATGATTTCTAAAAAGTGTCCATCTTTTTCCTCCAAACACGTCACACATCTATTGATTCTACTTTTGTTGACTCTAGAGGAAGGAAAATTAATGGCCCTGGTCAATATGAGAGCTGGTCCTATCAGAGGTGTGTACAAAGGTATCTGAACAAGTTAAGCATATGGTGACAAAGAGTGGCTGCACTGCACATACAGGGTGAGATTGACATGATTGTAATAAGGGAGATACCAGGGGAGAAAACACATGAGCAGCTTTTCACTGAACTCTGCCCTATCCAAGACCTCTTCACCCAGCCAACAGATCCAAAACTCAATGGAGATTCCATGAGCTCAGTAAGAAAGAGTTTACAGCTTCCTTCCTCAAAAAGCTCCAAGATAAACAGAATAAACACCAGTTGGTCTCAGCTGGTCGCCCATTGGCCTGCCTGGAGGAGGGGGATGCCAGAGATAGCTTCTTGAGGTTGCTTCCAGGCCTGCATTTCTAGGAAATAGACAATTATGAACAACATGGATTTTATTATCGTGACATCTCTAAGGTCTCTGCATAAAGCCTATATTTAAAAATATAAACATGTAAGTGAAAAAAATGTCAGGGGAATAAATATTTGTCTTAAAAGAGACCATCTGTTTCAAATTTTTATTTAAAAAAAAACACCAACATGTGTTTTACTTTAAATTTGTGTGTGTGTTGTTATCCTTGGGTTAAGTATTAGGTAAATAGACAGAAGCATTGAGAATCCATTTTCCAGCAAATTTTGGTTAGAAAGCCTTGCGCACGTGACATAGGAGATAATTTGGGGGCTAATTGGAGCTTTGTGGGCAGCCAGTTCCTTGCAGCCCTCTCCCCCACTCGGTCCCTGTGTGACTGGCATGAGAAGCTCCGGGGCACTCGTGTTTGTTTTAGACAAGATGCCATTTTATACCTCAGCCAACACAGCATGGTACAGGCTGGTCCCAAATGTAGCTGTGATCAGCATGGCAGGACCACAGAGCCCACTTTTGTTTGGGCCTCAGATGCAGGCTCAAAACTGTCCATTCCAATGCAAATCCTCTTTGGTGGTCGTAACCAGGCTGGCTGGGGTGAAAGTGGGGTGTCAAGAAGATGACTGTAAGCTGGTCTTGATGGGAAAGCCTGAGAGAGGTCATTTCAGAATGGCGGTGCAGCATGGAATCTTGAAAAGATCTGGTATATTTGGGGAAGCAGCATCAATTTGGGGTGGCTGCAAGTCAGGAATGGCTGGAGATGAAGCTGGAGTGGTGCTGCGAACAGTGGACAACTTTCCCTTTTTGTTTGTTTTTCATCCCTTCCTGTTAAGAACTGCCCCTTCTCATTCCATCACGTCCCCCACTTATTCCAGGTGATTCTGGGGATCTGTTAAACTCTCCACTCAGAACATGCCACTGCTGTAGACATAGTATTGGCCAAAGAGTGGGCATATGACCTGTTTAGGGCCAAACATGGTCCTTTTGGAGGATACTGATAGAAATCTGTGTGAAAGTGTTTTCTCTTTTCTCCTAAGGCATGGGCTGAAAGGACCTAGTAAGGCAACTTTCTTTTTCCCATCACGTGGAGAGTTTCTGTCTGAATGAAGACCAGTATAGTGAAAAGCAGAGAGGAGAGAAAGATGGTTGACATTATTTGAGGTCCTGGGTCTAACTACACCTAACCAAAGTGCTTCCATTTCTACCAAAACTAGCCAGAGTTGGGTTTCTATCTCTTGCACTTAAGAAAGTATTGGCAAATAAGTGGAGTCAGAAGTCAAAATTAAACTTGCAGCAAGAGGCAGACAACCCTGCCTGATATAGGCAAGAGCCCAGTGGCTCCCTGTGGTAGAGAGTACCAGCTGCCCGCCAAAATATATACTCCCACTCCATCATGTAGGGTTGTTACTGGGAAGTGGGTGCCCAGCTAAGGATTACATTTCCCAGCCCCTTCTCTTGTCTTGCATCTACATGTGGTACAAGATGAATCCCACCAATTGAATATGAGCAGAAGTGATAGGAATCATTTCCAGACCAAGACCTTAAAAGTGAGTGTGCAGAAGGTATAGGCCAACTTTAACTTTGAGCCTGGCTGGGGAAGGTAGTGAGAAGCCCTGAGGGATGATGAGCCTGTATCCCTGAACCATCACGCTGAGGACAGCCGCTACTCTAAAGGAGCTCCTGTTCTGGACAGTTCATGTCAGAAAGACCTAAATTTCTCCTGAGTTTGAGCCGCTATGCAGTTTGGGGATCTCATCGTTATAGAAGCTTGGGTTACCTTTCAACATTTTGGAAGTTGCTTGCAGTCCCGGCCCCGGCCACCGATTGCTTTGCTCTCCAACGCCAGAATTGCTCAGATCAGTGGCACCTGCTGGTGAAACCCACACCATGTTAGTTTCATGCGCTTATGGAGCACCTACTGCATAACAGACCATGTACTAGCTGTTTAAGGATACACAGGTAAATTAGATGGGCCACATTTCATTAACTGAGTTAAGCATCTATTGTGAGATGTACCACTATTTTATGTACAACTGGAAAAAAATATACCACTGCAAAAAGATATTGCCAATTAAACAATGACATGCCACCAAAAGCTATCCCAATTTCAGAACTGTGAAAGCATGGAGGGGAGATGTGCATCTTACAACTGATGAAATCCAGTATTTCTTATCTTCAGGAAGCTGAATATCTTGGGGGAGAGGCAGATAAACAAATAACTATGGGCTATGTAGTACAAGTGCCATAACAGCTATGTAGACCATTCAGCTGGAACTCAGTATTGACATAGAAATGGGGCAATCTTCACAAAGGGGACATTTTGGAGCTGGGTCTTGAAAGAGGAAGAATGGAAGTGACCGCCAGGAGATGCTTTCCCCCCAGTCAACAGGGCTGGCAAATCTTCTAGATGCTTTCTCCATGCCCTCAGCGAGGCTCTCGTCAATCTCCAGAGACTGCAATGGTTTAGCAGAGTCTCAAAATACTAGCAATAAATTCCAGCCAGACAGCTCCATTTTCTTGATAAATGGAGGCTAATCCTTTAGGTGCCAAGAGATCATTTTAACTGGATAGTTTTCTGGGGGAAAATATTCCAAAGTGTGTCATAGTAAACCTTTGGCATCTGCTAGGGGTATATCAGGGGAACAGACTCCTGGCTTGCTCAAGAATCACATTGACATTAAAAGCCACAGGTATCCTGTGTGTAGCCTGGCACCACACACCACCCTCCCTTCTCACTGACTCTAATGTTTTGCCTCTTGCTTGATGAGCAATTATATGTAACCGGTATATTGACCACGCATGACTTCTGATGTAATCAAAGCACAGTTTTATTTTCGTCTCTCATTATCTCTTTAAACCTGGTTCTACTTGGGTAGTCTCCGTCTTCCACTGAATAAAAACTCCCACAGGTCCATAACTTTCTAGTTCACTCTTGGGTGGTTGACACACTAAGTCACTTGAAGTGACACACACAATCTTAATTCTGTAACTTGAATGCTCATTTCTGTGTAATAACTCAACTTGATTTAAGAGCATGCCTCCCCTCTACCCCCCAGCTCCACTTTGCTTTAGGCTGGAAACTGCAGTGGGAAGGGAGGGGGTGGCTGATCTCTCTATCTGCCTGTGTGTCTTTTACCAACACACACATGCGCACACACACACACACACACATACACACACACACACACTACAACAGCTCTCTCCAGAGAAAGCTCTTTGCTGATCTATTTTCTCTCTTCATTTCCTCACCATTTTATACTCTCAAAGTTGGTAAGATGGTATCCAGAGTTCAATTTCCTCTGTGCATCCTGTATGTGGTGATCTAGCTATGTAATGTTATATCTATTATACTTTGCGGTCTCTGTTATTTTTAACATCATATGGGGAATAGTATTATTATGGACTGAATGTTTGTGCTCACCCCCAAATTTACATATTGAAGCCCTATACCCCAATGTGATGGTCTTTGGAAGTGGGCCTTTGAGAGATCATGAGGGTAGGGTCTCCATAATAGAATTAGTGTCCTTATAAGAAAATGAAGAGCTCTCTTGAGATATCTTTCTTTCTGTCTCTCTCTTCCTGCCTCCATCCCTCCCTCCCCCTACTATGTGAAGGCACAGCAAGAAGGTAACCATCTGCAAGCCAGAAAGAGAACTCTCACCAGAACCCAACCATGATGTCAGACTTTCCAGCCTCCATCACTGTGAGAAAATAAATTTCTGTTAAGCCACCTGGTCTACAATATTTTGTTATGGCAGCCAAGCTGACTAATACTAACCAGAGCATTGACTGAAATTGTTTCACCTGATTTCTCTAGTTTCTCTGTCAGACACATAGTAGGCACTCAAAAAATGTACTAAATGGATGGGCGAATGTATAGCAGAATGACAGTATCACTCACTTTGGATGTCCAAGCCACTACGAAATCCCACATTCCAGTCTGTGTATTTTATTTTCCTTATTTGTTTTTTAAGTATGCACGTAATATGCAAACACACTCATGAATGTGTGTTAAACAATATACAAGGTAGAGAAAAAAGAAGTTTCCCTTCACCAATCTCCTCCCTGGTTCATCACACTTCCTGCTGAGAGGATACACATGCACAATTAGTGTGACCTGTTTCTTACAGACCTCTGTCTTTGGTTCTACATGCCTGTGGAATGGTATCACATGTTATCACGCTGTGCATGCGATACGGCAATCTGCACTTTTCTCCTCTATCTGGCAGCCCACTCTATGCCCGTACATTCCTCATTCTCTTAAGTGTTGTATCATATTCCATGACAGGGAGATACCTGTGAATGGGAATTTCAGGTGTTTCTAAATTTTTCCTCATATAATGTTGCAAAATACCATCCTTCCACATACCTCTTTGGGCAAACGTGCAAGTGTTTGCCTGGGTTAGGTGATTTCGCAATGAGAGCTTTAATTGCCTTTGCCACATTGCCTCTGCTGTCCTCAGGATGGGGCTTACACTCCACTCCACCAAAAATTTCCCCCACCCCAGTAATAAAGACTGTTTTAAATCTTGCCAAATTTTTATTAATCTGATATTAGAAGAACATCTCATTGATAACTTTTAGTTCTATGAATACTGGTCAAGTTTATGTCTTCTTTATTTTTGCCTATTTCCATTCTGTGTCTATTTTTCTTATTAGGTTCTTTGTCTTTTAATTGTTCTTTTATAGAAACTCTCTCTGTGGCTATTAACCTTTTGTCTTTAAATTTTATTTGTGATATCTTTTTGTACAAAAGTTTTTATTTTTTATGCAATTATAACAAATGTCTCCTTTGTAGCTTTTGTTGCTACTTCTGAGATTAATAAAGTACTCATTTATATTTCTTCAAATATTTTGAAAGTTTTTGTCTTGTTTTGTTTTGTTTTGTTTAGGAGGGAGAGGTTAGTTTAGCTCTTTATACCATCCAGAATTATTTTCTATATGTGGGGAGAAAAAAGAGAGCCAGTTTTTTTCATGAATTTTTGATGGTCCCAATCTCATTTATTGAGAAATGTACTCTTTTCTCATTTATTGAGAAATGTACTCTTTCTCCCTCTTATTGGAAATGCTACATTTGTCATGTACTAAATGACGATATATATATATATATATATACTAATAAAAGTGTAATATTGAAATTGACCATTTCTTTGGGGTGCCTAAGCCTCGCTCACCAGCCAATCAGAGTGGCTGCATGCAAATTAACCCAGCCAGGATGGAGACCGGCAGTCATGGAGCTGCTAGAGTAAACAGGCCGCTTCCATTGCAGCAGAAGTAAAACTGTTTGCCAGCTGGGCTTCTCCCGGCTCCAGGCAACAACATATTTGCAACATTGTCTCAATTATAGAAGCCTCTGAGCAATGGAGGAAACTGCCTGCCTAGAGTCTACTAAGGCAACATTCTTTCAATTTTAGAAGCCACGAGCTGAAGCAGACAGGAGGCTTCGTTACCTGCCTAGGCCTCAGCTTAAAGGAACAGTGTATCAATCATAGAAGATAAACAAACCCCAGAAACCTGCTTCCAGCCAGCCTTGCTGGGACATTGGGTCAATGGGAGCTGAAAGCCTGAAAACAGCCCTCACTCCATCACCCATGCCAGCCACACCCCAATGGGGTGAGGGTCCCCACTGGGGGGCTTAGCCAGCATGCAAACAGCCATCAGCCCCTCATCCAGGCTGGCCAGGTACCCCAGTAGGGGCCCAAAACCTGAAGGGACTGTGGGCAACCTGAAAGTCTGAAAACGGCCCTCAGGTCGGCACCCAGGCTGGCCACACCCCAGTGGGGTGAGGGACCCTACTGGGGGGCTTGGTCAGCCTGAAAATGCCCCTCAGCTCCTCACCCAGGCTGCCTAGGCACCCCAGTAGGGACCCAAAACCTGAAGGGGCTGTGGGCAGCCTAAAAACGGCCCTCAGCCTGTAACCCAGGCTGGCCACACCCCCATGGGGTGAGGGTCCACACTGGGGGGCTTGGCCAGCTTACAAACAGCCATCAGCCCCTCACCCAGGCTGACCAGGCATGCCAGCAGGTAGACTAATAAAAGTGTAATATTGAAATTGACCATTTCTTTGGGGTGCCTAAGCCTCGCTCACCAGCCAATCAGAGTGGCTGCATGCAAATTAACCCAGCCAGGATGGAGACCGGCAGTCATGGAGCCGGTCCCATAGGGGTCCCAGACTGTGAGAGGGCACAGGCCGGGCTGAGGGACCTCCCGAGTGCACAATTTTTTGTGCACCGAGCCCCTAGTGTGTGTATATATATATATATATATATATATATATATATATATATATATACTCTATTTTCTTCAAAATGTCTTTTGTCTTAAACTTCTTCAAATTCTTTCACTAGCAACAAGAGTTGGCTTTTGAGGAGGATGTATTTCTCATATACACATATACAGAGAAGATTCTTTTCACTTCATGGTGGAAAACAAAACACAAATGCTTGATGCCATTAATAAGAGGCTCTTTCTCCACTCCAGGTTTGCACTGTCAGCAAAGTAAGTGCATATTTCAGCAAATATCAAATTCTTACACTTTAGGAAGCATGCAAGCTTCAGAGCCAGCTATTCCCTCCACTGGAACACTCACTCACTCAATCACTATTGCATTCAACCCCTAGAGCATATTAGATTATGTGCAACTGTTGTTGACCTGGAGCGGACCCTGGCCTAGGCATCTACTTAGAACTTGGACTTTTGATGCCTCCCTAGACCAGCTCGGAATGATGGGAACCACCTCCCACATCAATGAGTTTTAACTTCTAACCGTAAAACATGTCCAGACAAGTACAAAGAGGAATATGTTCTGGGATCATTTTTTTCTAGCTTGTTTCCTAATCATCTTCTGGAGGTACTAAATGCCAATCCCAACCTCCCCAACCCCATGCAGAGCAAAAAGACAGGCATTCCTGTATACAGAGATGACATTTGATTATCTCAAATTATAGGTGACCTGAAAATAAATTGGCCATGCCAGCCAATTATTTCCAGAAAGAAACCCCACAGATCAACTGTCCCAAATTTAATGTGCTATCTCTGAAAGGTATTCTACAATTTACCCGATTTATAAATAATAACCCAGTACAAGTTACTTCATTTAGTTACCTTGGCACTAACAGAGAGTTTGTTTTGGACAAGGTCCTGACAGTAGCATTGCCCAAAGCCAGGCATTCTCTGGTGCTTTGCCAAGATTTTATTTGGCTGTGGCAAGGGTCTGGTTATTCCAATCTTAAATATTCTTAGCCATGCATGAGGACTAAAGGGTCTTGGGTTCTATTCCAGTCAAGGGCATGTACCTTGGTTGCAGGCTCAATCCCCTATTGGGGGCATGCAGGAGGCAGCTGATCAATGTTTCTCTTTCATCAATGTTTCTAGCTCTCTATCCCTCTCCCTTCCTCTCTGTAAAAAAAAAAAAAAAAAAAAAAAATCAATTAAAATATTATTTAAAAAAATATTCTTAGCCATGGGCACTACTTCAGCCATGGTCAATGGGGGACCAGCTTTGGGGGCCCGGTTTGCTCATTCATTTATGCACGGGAGTGAGCTCAAGGCAACTTCAGGAGAGAGTCCCGGGCCTGCTGGTAGACAGTGATGGGAGGGGTCAGCTTTCAAAGGGATGCCAACCTCATCCCAGCTGGATTATCAGTTAACACATATGGATAGGCACTCAGAAGGCAACAAAGAGTGCTGAGTGCTGCCCTTCGGGTCCAGCTAGGAAGGATGGCTTAAATGCCCTCCCACTAAATATTTATTTAAAAGCCTTGCTGAGAAATAACACCATTCGGAGAGGATTGCTTGAAGGGTAAGCAGTTCATCGAGTCTCCCAGAGTGTCTAACACCAATCCCCGGATTCTGCCGGAGCAGCTGAAGCACGGATACCTGGAGTGCATCACATCGGCCCCAGCAGAATTGCTTTTGCTGAACTGTTTTTGGTGTGATGCCATCGGCATTTTTTAATGTAATTACAAGAAAAAGTCCCATGAAAAGCATCATTATATTTGGGGGAACAAGGCTGTTGAAGACATTGCTCATTACATCACACAGTGTTTTCATTATTAAGTATCCTCAGGGGTAACTCTGTCTGAATTTAGTACTAAAAATAGTAGTACTTCTCCTGGGCAATTGGTCTACTTCTCTGTGGCAAAATTTTCTAGAGGATGCTGTGAGGAACACCAGAGCAAAAGGCAATTTGATTGGTGTTCCATGAAAAAGGGGGTTCCAGGTTAAAAAAAAAAAAGTAAAAATCTCTAGGGGCAAACCAGTTGTTTTTTTGTTTATATGACAGGACTGCTCTGAGTTGCTGATGTATTAATGTGCATTATAGAGAGGTGGGCAAAATTGTATTACAGTTATAATTCCCATAAATAATAATACAAGAATAAACTCTGTGTTTTGCATATTCACAACTATAAACCTACTTTTGCCCACTCTTGTATACTGTGATAAAGTGTTACACTTACTTGGTGACTAGGGATGATTCTAACAGAACACTGTCTTTGTGTTGGGTCCTTACCATAAAAGCTGATGTAGATATTTACATGCCAAAACCATCCTTTCCTCCTCACCTCTGAGACTTCTGACTTGCACTGCTCAGCTTCCCTTCAGCCTGGTGTCAAGACCTTAGATGTCCTCAAGTGTGACTCGATACTGTTGGGTCTTCTCTATTTCTCCCTCTCCCCTCTGCCCCACCCCACCTGGCTGTACCCCAACACAGCACCCAGATTCAGCAGAGATGTCTGCATCTTCAGCTGCTCCACCTCTGACCTGGTGGCGGCGGGGGGGGGGGGGGGGGGGGGGGGGGGGGGGGGGGGGGGGGGGCGGGAAGTGGGGGGAGATGGGGCTGCTGCTTCTCTCCATTCTCCCAAAATGTCCCCAGTCTCCACTGCTCCAGCTTCTCTGGGTCTCTCTATTTCTTTGTTTTCTCTTTGTTACTTGGTTATTTCTGGCAGATTTCAGACGACTTTGCAGGAAAATGCTGGCATTTACAGACATCACGAGGTAGGCAAGATTCTGCTTTCCTTATATATAAGGACCAGCATTATTTCCTCTTGCAGTATTTATCTTTTTTTAATGTGTGTTCATTATTAGAGCTCCAAGTTGGCCACCTTACAAACAAAGAGATGTTTTGTGCCCAACACCCCCACCGCTATCTTCTAGATCAAGGCTAAAGGAAGATTCTAGAAAACTGAATTCTGATTGGGGCAGGGACCATTTCTTACCAATTCTTCTTTCTTAGCAAGAGAAGCTTACATTTTTAGTGGGCATCTAGCCATCCAGAATGAATTCCCAGCTACCTTTGCAACTAGAAGTAAACATGTGATGATGTTCTTGTCAGTGAGATGTAAGTGGAGTTGGCATTTGTAACTTCTAGCAAGTATCTTTAAAGGCTTGCTTTTCTTAATGTACCTCTTCTTTCTACTGGTCAGCATATGATGCAATGGCTGGAGTTCTTGTAGCCATATTAAACCATGAGGTGGCATGCCGAGCTAATGATTATGAACCTACCAGACAGTCCTACATCCCCTAACTCTGGACCTATGTATGTGAGCGAGAAATAAATATGCACCTAGTTTAAGCTTCAGTTACTTGGGGGGTTTTTTCTGTGACTCACAGCCATACTTTGTCCTAATTAAGACACTGGCTAACTGGAGTCTTCCTGGAAGGAGAAAGAGCCTAGGATTCATTGTCTAAGGTTGAAGGGAGCCTCTAGAATCAAGGAAACTGAAGGCTTATAAGAGTTAATAAATCTACCCGCATTGGAGTTAATAAAATGATGGAGGTGGGATTTCAACTCAGGTAATCTGACTCCAGAAACCAAATGAGTGACCCCTGGATTGGTAAGGGTTAGTTCCTATACAACAGTGATTAAAACAAGACAGGTGTTTGTTGGTGTTTTGTTTTTGTTTTTTGTTTTTTTCTGAATTAAAAACACTAGAAGCTGACAATCCAAGGCTATTTGGCATTCCCTCAATCCTTTGGGTCCAGCCTATGGCTCTGCTATGCTATAGTATGTCCCTCATTCTCATGTTCTAAGGTTGCTGCTAGAGTTTCAGTCACCACATGGGTCTAGCTGTGTCTTTGGCCCAACACTCTTAGCTCAGTGAGCTGGGCTGGATCAAGTATGAGCCCAGTGTAGAGGCGGTTAATGCCTAGATTAGGACAAGAAGGCTAGTAGCCTCCCTGTTTCCCTTCCATAAGGCCTATCCTGCCCCAGCTGCTGTATAGGAAATAGTGGGAGGAAATGCCCCCATTTCAGGGGCCCAGTAAACATCCTTGGTTGTGCCCTGCCCTTGAGAGAAGAGTGAGGGAGAAGAGTATTTAAATGTGTCTCTTAGCAAAGGTTGCATGACTTGGATTTGAACAAGGGTTGACTGACTCCAAACCCCTTGTTCTTACCACTGCACCACACCACCTTAACCAACATTATCCTTCAGTAGTTATTCAAATAAATAAATGGGGCCCAGAAAGGTAAGTGGCAGAGATGTTTCTAAAGCTAGGCAAGTGCCCCAAGGGTCCCTGTCACCTGAGCCAGGAGTCACCATGGCACTGGAGTGAGAGTAAGTGCTCTGAGTGACTCAGTGATGGGGGGAAACCTACAGGACCTGACAGACAAGAATGACTTCATGATGAATCACACTGGGGCCTCACTTGGGTGGTTAGAAGAAAGCAACTGCTCAGAGGGATCTTTTGAATTCAATGATGTCTCCATTTTCCTATCAATTGTGTCCTTCCTGGGGAAGGCACAACAATCCATGGATGGTGGCCACTTCCTTTCATTCTTCCTCCTGACAGAGAGACTGAAACAGGATATTTTGACCCCATCACTATGGACATTTGTCCTCCAAGGACATTTGAATGTGCTGCATGCTTTGTCACTTCTCCCTTTCTGTTGCTTTACATTCACTCTACATCACAACCACCATAGAAAACTTCCTATGGCAGAAACAATAGATGATAAGAATGTTTTAGTGGGGGGAGAAAGAAAGAAACTGATTAATCAGTTGAGAAATCAGCTCTTCCTGTACTATTTACACAAAGTTGAATTGACCCGAGTAGAAATATTTTTAGAAAATGAAAATGGAATGAGTTAGAAATGCTTTCATGTGTCATGGGTAGAACATTGACTACAGGAGGAGAAACATATCAGCGCCTCCAGAGGAAGGGGAACTTGCCCTGGCCCTTAGCACTCAGGTAACTTTCTCACAGGGAGGTTCCATGTGCACCTACAGGGCTTCTTAGGCATTGGAAGTCACCAAATCCTCTTGGACCTGGCGAAATGTGTGAACAGGCTCCCCAGGAACAAGCATGGACAGCCACCCAATCACATTTTTTTACCATTCAATTTCTGGAAATTCACAAGCTCTAGATGTTCATCCATGGATTCCAGGTCAGGAACCCCAGTCATGTGACAGGGATACTTGCTGAAATCCATGCCAGGGGAGGAGAAGGCAGAGAGGAAGAAGAGAGAGATTTCCTACAGTTTGATAAGGAACCACATTAAGGGATCCCCCAAGATGTGGCTGGATTGAAATATAACATCATGTGCCTTACATTCAGAATTTGAAATTTATAAACTCTTCCTATGGTATCTTTTTGTACTTCTCTCCCTTCCTCCAACTTTTTAAACTAAAGACCCATTTGAATATATTTAACTAAAACTTAAGAGTGGTGACAGAGGGAATTTTGCCTTGATGTAGACCAAGCATGTCAAACCTAAAGGCTACAAATAAATGAGGCATGTGTCCTGCAGGCCATGGGTTTGACATGCTTGATGTAGACTTAATGACAAGGGCATTCCTGCAGGCTTAGAGGAGCTGGGGAATGAAAGACAGAGAAAGTGAGAGCAGAAGTACCAGGCTGGGGCAGGGTGACACACTCTGAATCAAAGCACTCTAATCCCTCTTCTTCCTGAGTTCATGAACCCTCACAGCAGAGGCATGAGAAGGGCTTTGACATCAGACAGACATGTCTTTAAATGTCATTTTGTCACTGTGTCACATGCCACCTGCATGGCTTGGGCAAGTCATCACATCTGACCCACATGTTCCGTGTCTGGAACAGTGTACATACCAAATAAGCAAGGGTTCCCTTAGAGAACTTAGGTTTTAGGGATGTCTTAGTCCATTTGGGTGGCTACAACAAAAATCCCTCAGACTGTGTGGTTTGAAAATAAACATTTTCTTTCTCACAGTTCTGGAGGCTAGAATTGTGATATGAAAACTCTCACAGATCTGTGTCTGGTGAGGGACCCCTTCCTGGTTCGGAGTTGGCTGTCTTCTTGCTGTACTCTCACATAGTAGAATGGGAAGGAAGCCCACTGAGGTCTCTTTTAACCATTCGTGATGACTCTATCCTCGTGACCTAATCACCTCCCACCTACTAATACCATCACTTTGGGGACTAGGTTTCAATATATGCATTTGGGGAGAACACAAACATTCATTCTGTAGCAGGGCCCTCAAGGGTATGCTCTGAGGTTCATTCAAGATGCAGGGGCCATTGTGGAAATATCAGACTTGTTCACAAAGACCTGCAACCCACCAGCACGGCCCAGAAGCATCCTCTAAGGAGAGGTTTGGGGCTGGCATGCAGGCCATGCTCTTGTGGAAAAGGATGAAAGGAGAAACGTTAAAATAGTAGCGAGAGATGGAACAGAGAGTACCAAAGACAAGGCATGGTGCTTGGGGAAGGGGATGCTGCTATTGGCATGTTGATGAAAGAACACTTTCTTAGTCAAATGAGTCCTGCCTCGGGTGCCAGAACCTTTCCACTTGTCTTTCCCTGTGTCCTGTCTGGGTGGATGCTGGGTCTCCATGCCCAGCAAGGACAGCAACTACCACTCAAGGGCAACCACACTAGCCCAGACTTTTCCCCAGATGAGATCATTTCCAGAAAGAGAAAATATTGCCAAGAGATGAGAGCTACCAAGAGGGGGGCAGGGAGGATGGCATATTGGGACCATGTGGGGAAAGTTGAGTCCCGGTGCTGCTGACACCCCCAAGATAGCAGAGAAATCCCATGCACAAGGTAGGGGCATCTTCCTTCACAGCCCCCACTCCAAGGGCATTTATTTTGAGAGAGCACATCTAGGTCCTCTATAACCTGAAGGCACCACACTGGTCCATGCTGAGGACCCAGGCCCCCTCTACCTCCTTTGGGAACCCTTTTCCCTGCACATCAAACCAGCCTGAGCATTGAATCCACATGCAAGAAAAGGGTACGCAAACAAGGACTCTCGGTGCCTCTCTACACTGATTCCTACCCCACCCTTCTCCCCAGCCCTCATCTCGGGCTTGCCCTCTCCTTGGCAGAGCTCAAGACAGGCTTATTTCCCCCAAGGTTGTCACAGACCAATTTTCTAAACTGCGTGAAAACAGAAAACAAACAGAAAACCAAATCCACCAAAAGCTTGAGTCTTGAGAACAGCTTGGCAGGCGGGAGCAACGTGCTAACAATTTCATGCTGTTTTAAGAGTCTCTAACTAAGCAACATGTACCAACAACCAGATGTGCCCTGATACCAAGAGAAGAGAACATGGGCTTCTAGAGACAGACAAAGATCGGTAAAACAGGAAAACACTCATCAGGAAGCAGAGCTTCCAAGTGTGCTGGGCCTGTGGTTGGGGGAGGCTGTCTGTCGGCCTGCCCTGCAGGCTCACCCACCCAACCGTTCATTCAGTAGGGCCACCAGTTTTTCCCAGCGCCTTCTTTGCGCCGGTCTGGTGAGGGTACTGGGGCTATCAAGGAGAAGCTCAGAGCCTGTACCAGCCCAGGGCAAGGAAACAGACATAACTGCAACACAAAAAGATCTGGAATGGAGGAAAGAAGCCCAGGAAAAGGAACCCAATTTCATTTGTGTGGTAATCATGGCACTTCTATTCAACGTGTTTCAACATCTATTTGGGGAGTTCTTATTATATTCTGAGGATGCAGGAGGGAAAAGTCAGATAGAGTTCCCTTTCCCATTGAGTATGGAAGGCAGCAGTCATCCCAGAAGTGAATAGAAACCTGGTAACTGTGTCTGCAGCAGGTAGCTCTAGGATGTTTACTCAGCACCCACTATGTGCAAGAGGCAGAAGCCGGCACAGCATAGATGCACACCAGCCATAAGTTGCACCGCCTTTGAAGGAGCCAGCCCCATCTCTTGTTTATGAGTCTATGGCTTGTTGAATGGGCCTTAGTTTCCCAAAGGGATGAGTCTCTGTAATCAGGGACCCACCTAACTCTGAGAACCACAGTGCCCCACAGAGGCCAGGGCCCTTGGTTCTGAGCTGACCCATAAAACCCCATAGAATGGGATGGGGACGTTCCCATTCATCACCCTACTTTACATTTATATCCCATTAGCTTAGCTTATCATCTGCTTGCTTGCAGTGCACAACAACAAATATTTTTATTAGTCCTGAAATTATTGTGAAATAAGTTATATTGCATGTTGGGTTTGGACTTATTAATCTGATACATGTAAACATGTAAGTTATAATCTCTGTAATGCTCTATTTTTGTATTTATTTTGCCTTTATTATTCTTATTTTTAAGCTTTTCTTTCTTTTTTTTTTTTTTCCTTAAAAAGTAGCTGCTTGCCCAAGCCTCCCCATGAGGTCATAGTCCTCCTGCGCCTCAGGGAGTCCCTACTCCCTGGCAAAGTCCATTAGCTCAGGCTTAATGTCTCCTAAAGGCAGGGGCCCCTCTTTATGAGGGCTGTGTTTGTCACCTGGTAACTTGTTTATTGCACCAGCTCCGGGAGGATGGGCGTGAAGGTCACAAGTAGGTGGGAATTGCACACCTCAGGCTGAGCCTCCCCCTGGTCATTATTTTACCAGAATGACCTCTGGGGGTGGAGGGTCTGGAGCACTCCTGAGCTAACACATGACAGCCTGTACAAAGGAACTGCAAACAGGCCCTAATTAATGGGTTTGCTTAGAGCTATTTCCCTGTTTAGGGACTTCATCCCAATAATTGCAGGCTCCATAATCATGAATCAGTCACTGCCACTTTTCTGGGTGCCGACCACAAGCCCAGCTCTGTTCCAACGACTGTGAGGAGAGGAGAGCGAAGACCAGGAGCTCAGACCTATGCCTGGGGCTACATTTCCATGAGCCCACCCATCCTCACAGTGACCGAGAGAAGGCATTCATCGGTATCCCTTTTAGATCAGCAAACTGTGTCTCTGGGAAGTTAACTAGCTCAAAGTTATCAGCTCATAAGCAAAAGAGTCAGAATTTGAACCTGGGTCTGGCTGGCTTTAAAGGCGGGCTCTGGGAGGCAACAGACTAATTGCTCATGATGGGGCTATACCAGGCACACTCTCTAGACCCTAGGACTCCAGGCATGATGCGGGAACACAAGGCCGAGGCCCCAAGGGAAGATTTCCCAAAGGAGTGGCAGCATGCCTGATGGGTGGGGAGAATCGTACATGTTTAACAAATTGTACTTGGACACTTTCTCCAACCACTAAGTCCAGGGTTGGAAAGGATTATGGAAACTGTGTCTCACTTGGGGCCAATAAGTGATTAGTCAAATGTCCAAGGAGCATGTGTAGACACACACATACACATATATATACACACATATACACACACATACACATACAGTGCCTACAACGGGCACAGGAAAAAAGGACCTCCACAGGCAGTGACACATTGGCATCAGGCACTGGTAGGGATTAGGGTGAGGGCCAAACCATGAGGAGGAGACGTGGAGCCAGTGAGTCCTGTGACCACCCTGGACCTGGAAGGTTGGCAGCTCCTGGGGGATGTCTCATCCAAGTGCCCAATTTAGACCTTGTCCCAGAATGTGAGAAAGGCCAGGGGCGGCAGAGGAGAAGGGCCAGGAGATGATGAAGAGCAGGGACTGACCAAGGGACTGACCAAGGGGCCCTTTCTCCTTTACCAGCCATCCCAGCCATGCCCCCACCTCTAAGCTCTCCCTCCTTGGCCCCTAAACACACACCAGCCAGGAGTTTGGACCACCAACACCATGGAAAGAATGTACATCACAATCCTATAAAAGTTCAACCATGAATCTTTCCCCACTGATGTCTCCCCTAGGCCAAGACTCAGAGTCCTCAGGCCAAGTCTGGGCCGAGTCAGAGGTAGATAAATGAGAGCCGGCCAGGATCTGGCCGGCCAGACCCACACCAGCTGAGTGGGGTACGTGTGCTAGCCAGGGGGGCAAGCTGTCCTGTCCCAGGCTGGAATGAGAATGTGAGCCTGGCCCCAAAGGCCACCAAAGCCCATCTTCCAGGTTTCCCAGGACCTGACACACTGTCCCACAACCCAGCATACAACTTCGCCAAAGATTAGATTGTTCTGAATTAGATTCCAGAGTGAGCTGCTGGCCCATAGGACAAGGCCAACTCTTCCTCTAGTGGCCGGGCCTCTCAGCCTCCAAAGCAAGTGTACTCCAGTTGCAGAGAACAAGGTTGGAGCCAGTGGCCAGGTCCTAGCCAACATGTGATCCACCAAACCCCTAATAGTCAGCAAGGTCCAGCCTGTCTCCATCTACCTGTCAGTACCAATCATCTTGAACCCTACTTCAGCCCTGCACAAAACCTGCCCTGTTCTGAAGCTCCTCCCTCCTGCTCATCCTCCTCTCCCCTGGCTCCTCTCTCAATCTTCCAGAGAACCTCTGACTATTCCTGCCCACAACTAAGTTGTCTGGAAGGCAAAAAGCCTCTTACCATTTTAATTCACCACCAGCTACTGAGGTTTCTCTTGAGAGTCTTCCCTACACCATGTCTAGGTGCCTGTGGGGAAAGATGCTCTGGAAAACCAAGCTCTCCCCCCATGGCAGCCCATCAGGAAGGAGGCAAGAGAGAACAGAAAACAGAAGGAGACAGAGAAGAGCTTGAATTTCCTGAGACTTGAATCCCAGAAGAAACACAAAACCAAGTCCGTGACCTTTATTAAGCTGTGGTGATTTATTATTCTGGGAAGACAATGGTGTCAGGAAGGAGAGGGGGAGGACATTCCGCAGTAGATATTGTGAGTATTCTTCCTGGAGGGTGTGCCAGCTCTCCAGCCTCTGCTGTGCCTACGGGGTCTGCCCAGCACATGGCCCCACGAAGGGGGCACTTACTTTCTGGGCACCCAGAGAAAAAGAGCATGGCTTCGGGATTTGGCTCAGCCTATTCTCCAGCCTGCACAAGCCCTCCTTGAGGCTAACTGGGTGAGAGACTCTGCTTCAGGTTAGATCTTCAGTGGGCCAGGCTAGAGGGACGAGCAAAGGGTCCCCCTCCTGATCATCCTGAGTGTCTCTGACATCTCCGGCTACCTAATCAGGCCTCTGCCTCCATTCCTCCCTTCTACATGCTCCTTTCTCTCTATCCTCCCCCTCCCTCTGCCTTTCCCTCTCCCTCTCCCCTCCCCTCCCCCTCCCCCTCTCCCCTCCCCTTCCCCTCCCTCTCCCTCTCCCTCTCTCCACACTCCATCTGCACCTCTTCTGCACATCTCTCACATGTCTGTGTCTCTTGCTGGCAGCTGGCTTTTCCCACTCTGCCTCCCTCTGCCCTCCCTCAAGGCCCCACACACTCTGAAGTCAGCAGGGGACAAGCTGTTTGGAGCTGAATGAACAGGAAACTGCACTTTTGACTCTGGACACGTTTCAGTGGAGCAGGCTCTGCAGAAAGCCAGACACCAAGCTCAGACACTGAACAGCCGCTTCAGGGACATGCCATGGCTGCAACTATGAACCATGCTTTCCTCTTTACCTCCCTTTCCCTACATATGTCTGAGTCACCATCGGCTCAACACTGTCGCCTCCTGCCTATCCAGGCCTTTCAGCTCCCTTCCTCTTGGACACATGCAGCCTAAACTGGGCAAGAGACAGTGAGAGAAGAGGGTACCTCTGAGGAATACCCAGGAATCATCTCAACACCAAGGACTACAGGTGAGCTGGAAGAGGTGAAGTGTAAGGATTTTATCCATAGGCACTCCCCCATAGACTCCTGCCAGTGCTAGGTTTCGGGTACTGAGCAAGCCCTGTAAGAACCCAGGGTGATGCACCTCCTAGGGACAGAGTTCAAACAAATACTCATGGACCTCACATCAGATGGCAGGGCCCTACTGAAGCCCTGGAGAAAATCTCAGGACAGATTTCCTAACCCTGAGAATTTAGAGTTGTCAAATAAAACATAGGATAGCCAGTTAAAACTGAATTTCAGGTAAACAACAACTAC
Source organism: Murina feae (assembly GCA_004026665.1). Classification (NCBI taxonomy): domain Eukaryota; kingdom Metazoa; phylum Chordata; class Mammalia; order Chiroptera; family Vespertilionidae; genus Murina; species Murina feae. The sequence continues at coordinate 99,615 of PVJC01000308.1, forward strand.
TTTTCTACTATAAGTACATCCCAAATATTGCATGGGACATACTTATATTAAAAATAGTTCATTGTTTATGCAAAATTCAATTTTTACTTAGCACCCTTGTGTGATTTGCTAAATCCAGTAAACTTCTATAGAACTACCTGACTCACAGTCATGTTGGCAATGGTGAGAGAGTACCACAGCGTCAAAGGGACAAAAAAATCACAACCTCTGGCTCAGTCAAGCTCTGTCTTGACCCCTCTTGCTTCCATCTCATCTGATCCCTCAGCTGCTCCCAGCTCCTGTGGTCCAGATGTGACCAAGGCTTTTGCCCCTTATTTCAGTTAAATTGAGGTTGAATTTTCAAAAGGAACTTTATTAGAAAAGTAAAGAGGCACACAAATATTTGAATTCATAAAAAAGTATAGTAATTGTCACATGTAAGGAGATCAAATATCAAAGAGCCCAGAGACAGATAAGTCTAGACACGGTCTGGCCATTCCTTTCCTTTAGGTGTTCCTGGACCCATTGACTTGGAGCAAGACTTTTTTTTTTAATTTTGTTTTATTGCTTAAAGTATTACAAAGAGTGTTAAATAAGTCTCCATTTTTTCCCCTTGACCTTCCCCCCTCCTCCCTTACCCCCCAGTGTGTTGTGTCCATTGATTATGCTTATATGCATGCATACAAGTCCTTCAATTAATCTCTTAACTCCCCTTCAACCCTCCCCAGCCTTCCAGCTGTAGTTTGACAGTCTGTTCAATGCTGTTTTGCCTCTGTATCTGTTTATGTTCATCAATTTATAATGGTCTTTATTATCCATAAATAAGTGAGGTCATGTGGTATTTTTCTTTCATTGACTGGCTTATTTCACTTAGCATAATGCTCTCCAGTTCCATCCATGCTGCTGCAAATGGTAAGAATTCCTTCTTTTTTACAGCAGCTTAGTATTTCATTGTGTAGATGTACCACAGTTTTCTAATCCATTCATCTGCTGATGGGCACTTAGGCTGTTTCCAAATCTTAGCTATGGTAAATTGTGCTGCTATAAACATAGGGATGCATATATCCTTTCTGATTGGTATTTCTGGTTTCTTGGGATATATTCCCAGAAGTGAAATCACAGGGTCACATGGAAGTTCCATTTTTAATTTTTTGAGGAAACTCCATACTGTCTTCCATAGTGGCTGCACCAGTCTGCATTCCCACCAGCAGTGCACGAGGGTTCCTTTTTCTCTGCATTCTCTCCAGCACTTGTCGTTTGTTGATTTGTTGATGATAGCCATTCTGACAGGTGTGAGATGATACCTCATTGTTGTTTTGATTTGCATCTCTCAGATGATTAGTGATTTTGAGCATGTTTTCATATATATCTTGGCTTTCTGAATGTCCTCTTTTGAAAAGTGTCGATTTAGGTCTTTTGCCCTTTTTTTGATTAGATTGTTTATCTTCCTTTTGTTAAGTTTTATGAGTTCCTTATAAATGTTGGAGATTAAACCCTTATCAGAGATAACATTGGCAAGTATGTTCTCCCATGCAGTGGGCTTTCTTGTTGTTTTGCTGATGGTTTCTTTTGCTGTGCAGAAGCTTTTTATTTTGATGTAGTCCCATTTGTTTATCTTCTCTTTAGTTTCCAATGCCCTAGGAGCTGTATCGGTGAAAAAATTGCTTCAGCATATGTCTGAGATTTTGTTGCCTTTAAATTCCTCTAGTATTTTTATGGTTTCCCATCTTACATTTAAGTCCTTTATCCATTTTGAGTTTATTTCTGTGTATGGTGTGAGTTGGTGGTCTAGTTTCATTTTTTTGCATATATCTGTCCAATTTTCCCAACATCATTTATTGAAGAGACTGTCTTGACTCCATTGTATGTTCTTGCCTCCTGTGTCAAATATTAATTGAGCATATTGGTTTAGGTCGATTTCTGGGTTCTCTATTCTATTCCATTGATCTATATGTCTGTTCTTGTGCCAGTACTAGGCAGTTTTGAGAACAGTGGCTTTGTAATATAGCTTGATATCTGGTATGGAGATCCCACCTACTTTGTTCTTTCTCAGGATCACTGCAGCTATTCAGGGTCTTTTTTTATTCCAGATGAATTTTTGGAGAGTTCGTTCTAGGTCTGTGAAATATGCAGTTGGTACTTTAATGGGAAGTGCGTTGAATTTATAGATTGCTTTGGGTAGTATGGACATTTTAATGATGTCGATTCTACCAATCCATGAACATAGTATGTTCTTCCATCTGTTTATGTCTTCCTCCATCTCTTTTTTCAACATCCTATAGTTTTCTGAGTAGAGGTCTTTTACCTCTTTAGTTAAGTTTATTCCCAGGTATCTTAATTTTTTTGGTGTGATGGTAAATGGGATTGTTTTTTTAGTCTCTCTTTCTATAAGTTCACTATTGGTGTATAGAAATGCCATAGATTTCTTAGCATTAATTTTGTATCCTGCTACATTGCTGAATTCATTTATTAAGTCTAATAGTTTTTTAATGGAGTCTTTAGGGTTTTTTATGTACAATATCATGTCATCTGCAAATAAGGACAGTTTTACTTTTTCTTTTCCAATTTGGATGCCTTTTATCTCTTATTCTTGTCTAATCGCGATGGCTAATACTTCCAGCACTATGTCGAACAGGAGTGGTGAGAGTGGGCATCCCTGTCTTGTTTCTGTTCTAAGGAGAAATGGTTTTAGTTTTTTCCCGTTGAGTATGATGTTGGCTGTGGGTCTGTCATATATGGCTTTTATTATGTTGAGGTATGACCCTTCTATTTGGAGCAAGACTTTTAAGCTGGCTGTTCCTCCAGTGAGTTGGGCCAACATTCTGGTACAGGGGCTCTCCCTGGCTCTACACTGAAATCACCTAGGAAGCTTTTTGCTGCCTATTCAGGCCAATTAAATCAGAGTTTCTGAGAGTAAGGCATTTAAAATGTCCCCAGGAAATTCTAATATGTAGCCAGGGTTGAGAAACCATGCACATCAGAATCACCTAAGAACCAATAAAAAAAACTATTGGTATTTGCATCCCACCCTCAGAAATTCTGGTTTAATTGATACAAGGTACTGCCTGGGCATTGGGATTTTCAAAAGCTCCCTCAGTGATTTTAATATGCAGCAAAGTTTGAGAATCATAGCTCCTCACACTTTAATAGACTTAAAATCTCCCAGTGCTCTAGCTGGTTTTGCTCAGTGGATAGAGCATTGGCCTGAACACCCAAGGGTCCCAGGTTCAATTCCAGTCAAGGGCACATACCTTGGTTGCAAGCTTCTCCCAGGCCTGGGTCCTGGTCAGGATGCATGCAGGAGGCAACCAATCAATGTGTTTCTCTCACATTGATATTTCTCTATGTCTTTCCCTCTCTCTTCCATCCTTTCTAAAAATCAGTGGGAAAATATCCTTGGGTGAGGATAAAAAAAAAAATCTCCCAAGGACCTTGCTAAAATGCAGGTGCTGACTCAGTAGGTTGGGGCGGGGGCGGGGGGGTGGGCGGGGAGGCCGGTGGCTGAGATTCTGCATGTCTAACAAGTCCCTGTTGAAGCAGTGCTAGTCCTTGGGCCATATTTTGATTAGAAAGTCTTAGAACAGTGGGCCTCAAGCCTGCCTATACATTGGAATCACCTTGGGAGCCCTGAAAACTAGTCCCACCCCAGAGATTCTGATGTAATTGGTTTGAGGTGGGGCCTGGACATCAGGGATTGTAAAAGCTCCCCTCAAGTGATGCTAATGTGCAGCCTTGGCTGTACACCAACATCTAGGTGTCATTTTACAAATGGCCCTGTGACCCCCCGAGGGGAACACCACTCTCCACAAGCTGTTCTGGCTTACCTCTATTCCCTGCCCCAGCTGGGAACTTTCTTCCCTTCCTCAGAAGGCCATGCCCTCTAGTAAAAATTCCCCTTTTCCCACTTCGGGCTAAATAATGCCTCTAATTCCCAGCTCAGTTGCAAAAGAGAGATTGACACAATCCCTGAGACCAATGACTGGTCAGAGCCCTCCTACCCTGTTTTGCTCTGTTACCAATTGTTCCCTTTGCTCAAGTAGCCTTCTCTGACGATGCTTCTGCCAAAGGAACCATGGGCCAGAGTCACACACTCTGCTTTGACAGGATACAATCAATCAAAAGTGCTGAGCAGTTTATACTACTTGGTAGTTCCCAAGCCAGGCTAACACATAACCTCTCCCCTCTTCCACAACCATCCTTTTGAAATGAAGTTGTGGTGGCTTGTGGGAGAAGCAGCAGCCTACAGAGAACCCAAAGAACAACGTGGAATTGAGGGAATTTTTACTCCCTCTTGGGTGTGATTTCCATGAAATTATTCACAAAAAATTTTTAAAATATACATTATTGATTTTTTTACAGAGAGGAAAGGAGAGGGACAGAGAGTTAGAAACATCAATGAGAGAGAAACATCGATCAGCTGCCTCCTGCACACTCCCCACCGGGGGATGTGCCCGCAACCAAGGTACATGCCCTTGACCAAAATCGAACCCAGGACCCTTCAGTCCCCAGGCCCCTTCAGTCCCCAGGCCAACGCTCTATCCACTGAGCCAAACCGACCAGAGCCACAAATTTTTTTTTCATAGGGGATGATCATAAATATCATCTGCAATGCACCTCCATTAGTCACTATCATCTTCTGACCTGTGTCTTTTGTAAGGAGTTGGGTGTTGCTAATAGAAATTTGAATCCCTGTCCTGGATGTACGGCATTTGTATAAAATATGAACTCTAATGTGTAGAATTTGCAGGTCGCTGAAGTGTCACAGTCTACTGAAATGGGTCTGGAATCAATAAGGTACACATCAAACTCAATTGTGTTTAATTTTCATTGCTACCTAGAGGAAAGCCTAGCATAGCCCTACACGAGTGAAATTAAACATGAAAGCCTGTCTGAAGTGTAGAAGCGATACTTAAAATGACCTGTAAATAGGGTAAAACATGGCAGCCCGGCCCATCACAACATTACTGTTCATTTTTCTTTCCATAGTGGAGGTGACGGCCGCCATAAGAAAATCAGAAGAGACATGAGCACATTGCAGATCTAAAGGAGAACAAAGTGTTTTCAGTTACACACCAGCAGGACTTTCCTCTCTGCACACCCCTGGGGTCTCTTCCAAGTGCAAAATCATACTCTGCCCTTCAGCAGAGAGCAAAGAAGGAAGGTGAGTAAAACAAGCCCCTTCTGAATTTGGCCAGCCCCCACCCACACGCAACCCTACCTACGTTCCTTGGCCGGGGAGATAATAGAAGGTTCAATTCTAGCAGCTGACATGGGCGGGGGGTAGACGCCCACTCAGGGCACTTCCAGCTGACACTGACCTTTCAGTCATGGAAACATTCCCCAGACCGACACTAATCGGGGGCACATCTGGCGTTTGGACTGTGTCCAGATGGGGTTTGTGTTAGTCGAGTCAGCAAGATAACCCGCTGGGGAAGCAGGGGAGGGGGGGAATGCAACACTGCTGAGAGCAATCAACATCTCTGGCTGTGTGTGTATGACATGTGATCATGCTATGGCCAGTGAGTCATAGAAGAGAGACCACATAATCCCTGTCCACCCACTCTCCCTACCCTCACCAACAGAGGAGAAAACTGGAGAGACGCAGAGAGCCAAAGCAACTTCCCCAGGGTTCCACAGCTGGTCAGGGGCAGTCTACAACCCCAGTGTTCCACTCCCACTGTCACACACTTCCCATGTTTCTACACGCTTTCCAAGCATAGAGTAGTGCATAGTATCTTGGGATAATATGCCAAGAGCTAAGGTGATGACAAGAATCCAGCTGTTTCTTCTCTGCCAACTTCCTGTGACTTGTAAATGTAAAGGACAATTTTCCAAAGCAATGACAAATCTCCACCCCAATTCTTCCACTGCAGCTTCTTTTTTGGATTTGAAAAGAGGGACTGCCTTTCCTGACTGGTTTCTGGACTTTTTTCAGAAATAAACAAATACCTCTCATCTCCAGCATCAGGGACTGCAATGGGATTGAAAACCTCTTGGTATTGAAGGTCCAGCCACACACATCAGGAATCAAGGATCTCGGTCCGCTCTCATCATTTGCCCATACAAAATCTGACACCTGTGGCAGTCATGAACAGCATCGCTAAAGAGGTAATTAGGAAAACGAAAGCCAGGATAAAAGGGATTATGTCCCCACTCACCCACACAGAAGGCTGTCTCCAGGAAAGTTCTTTCCATGGCCCCCCGAGTGTACATCCCATTCATAGGCACCATGTTTCAAACCCACATCACTGATCCTTTCCTGTGAAAACCTCCAGGCACACATAAAGATGGAAATCAGGAATCTCATCCACCGGCTCAAATCAAAGAACTAACTGGATCTTCTCATATAAAAACTGCAGAGAGCAGTTCATCCTTCTCTCTCTAGTTGTTATAAACACATAAAGAAACAGAAATAATCCAGGTAATAATAAAACTTACCGCATTTTCCGGCATATAAGATGACTTTTTAACACAGGAAAATCTTCTAAAAAGTCGGGGGTCGTCAATGGAGCTGGACGGAGACCGCAAGTGTCTCTAGTCAGCTCCTGTGCCACATATGGTCTCCGTCCAGACTTTTTAACCCAGGAAAATCTTCTCAAAAGTTGGGGGTTGTCTTATACACCCAGTCGTCTTATACACTGGAAAATACGGTATATTGTCCTGACTGGGTGGCTCGGTTGATTGAGTGTTGTCCTATACACCAAAAAGCTGTGGGTTGGATTCCTAGTCAAGGCACATACCCTCATACCTAGGTTATGGATTCAATCCCTAGAGGCAACTGATCAATGTTTCATTTCTTCTCTCTCTCTCTCTCTCGATAAATAAAAACATATCCTCAGATGAAGAACAAAAAACAAGCAAGCCCTGGACAGTGTGCTCAGTGTTTGGAGCATTGGCCCACACACCAAAGGGTTGCAGGTTCAATTCCTGGTCAGGTGCATATACCTGGGTTATAGGTCTTATCCCCGACCCTGGTCAGTGTGCAGGACACAACCCATCAATATGTCTCTCTCACATCAATGTTTCTCTCTCTCTCTTCCTCCCTTCCTCCCTTCCACTATCAAAAAAAAAAATCAATCAAAAAAATATCCTTGGGTGAGAATTAACAAAAACAAAACAGAAAACAAGACCTATATCAATGGTCAGCTTTCCAAAGTAAGTTTGAGCTCCCCCCGTAACTCATCAGCCTGCAGAGCTCTCCAGCACTCTTCCCTTCTTTCTCCGTCCAGCCTTGTACAAAAGGCAACTATCATCCACCATCCCATCAATGTTGTCCTCTTCTAGAATAATCAGAAAGGAAAACTATCTTCACTCCAGTTGCAGATATTTCAGTCCCACCCACCTGGAGATCCTCTCACTTCTGTGTCCTACCTGAGAAAATAGTCTTTATCTGCTCCTGATGGGCAGGACAGTCATCATTGAGAAAGAATGATCCTCCTCCACCCTTTAGGGGACAGCTTATCAGTTTCACCCTCCTCAGGAGGATATTGTCATATTTCACAAGCTTTCCAGATCTCTGAGAAGGAACTCACAGACAACATCCCTCTTTCTAAAGTGAGTTGGGGTCTCTGTGATACCAACCCTTTCCCCTCACCAATGATTTGGAATAAAGCCATTCCACATCCCATGCCAAACCCGTAATTCACAGCACTCATCCAAATCTGCTTCCATCCACTGACTCAGCATTCCTGCTTTGGGAGCACAGCCAACCTCCCTAACACCCTGACATCCTTGCCTTCGGCATCACTATTTACATCGCATGAGAGCTTTGGGCTTATAAAGCCCAATTCTATTTGGATAAAGTATGCAGATGATTCATTCTCTCTGAAAAGACTACACACCCGGGTCTTGATATCCATGCCAAAAAGCTTCTGAGATGGGGCTCAGAGAGGACAGAGCGAGGAGTCCTATTGCTATGGAAAGCAGTGTGCCAGTTTCCAAGTGAGAAAGACTGGCTGTTCACGGGGCACTGCTCTGCCAGGGTTCCCTGTAGCAACTGAGGAAACTCTCAGCCCAGAGCAGCTGTGGACATAGCCTGGGGTCACCATGGCGCCTCAGGCCACACGGACGGTTCCCTGTCCCCTAGTCTAGCCTCCTCTCACGCTGAAAGACCCGACCCACCACAGACATTCCATCTGGCTTCCCGGGAGGTTTCTTTGGCCAGGCTCTCCCCAGCCCCGTGAAACGTTCACTCTATGCTATAGACAAAAAGGGTTTTGACTCAGTTCTGTGTTTTAGAGTGTGCGTTAAATTCCATTAACTTTGGGGGGAGGAGGGATGACAAATAGCAACTTGTCTGAACTTTTTACATTTTTCCTCAGTGCCTCAGTAAGGTTCACAGCGAGGTCATCAATGATAAGGAGGGAGGCCTCCCAGCCGGACTGTCCCTTAGCCCCTAGGGGACGCTTCACAGTGACGAGCTGATAGCACTTAGACACTGATTCACGTTTGGGGAGGATCATGGAGACGGAAATTAATGTAAGGATCATCAAATTGCCCTATAGTCAAGGGAAGGGAGGGGTAAAGAAACAGTCTCTATCAGGTAAGATATATAATGAGGATAGTAAGATTCCAAAAACAGAGGCTGCAGCTGCCAGAAGATTCTGGGAGCAGAGATAATAAAACTAATAATAGATTTTTGAGGGCTTACTATGCACAGGGCATCTATGCTATGTATACTATTATATTTATTACTTTAATCCTCATAGCAACACTATGAGAAGAGAAACCATCGCATAGCCATTTTACAGATGACAAAACTGAGACTTTGAGAGGCTAGTTCAGACCACATAAATAGTAAATGAAGGGACTGGGATTCAAACCAAGGCCTATCTGAGCAGAATGCACACTCTTGACCACTATACTAGAGCAACAGGCCTTAGAAATGGTGACCATGTCCATTCACCTACTAGAAATGATTAAATGGATGGTGTGTGGAGGACTCTTAAGATTTGAGAAGACAGCTGTTGCCTTCATTCTGACCAGGGTATTAGTCATCCCCTTAATGCAGCATTGTTTTGAGGAAACACATGTCATGACACTTATCAGAAGTGCCTTTTTCTAGGGCCAGGTCGCCCAGTATATGACCACTGCCTCTTCAACACTCCTTCTAACAAAAATCCAGCAGCGCATGGCGGGCTGAGCTGAGACTCTGGAAGAGAAGCCCTTGATGCCCCATCTGGTAGGGGGATATCAATCTAGGATTTCTCCACCTTCTGGATGTCTTAGGAGAGAGAGAGCCACAGAGCTGGCACAGGATAAAGAGACCTCTCCCACCTCATTCTTGTCCAAGAATTTCCTCTTTCTTCCCATACCCTGCTCTTCCCAAATTACCCCCCAGAATTAGGCCAAAGGCCTCAGGAGTCTCCAAGGGACAGGGTGAGGGCAGGCGTCAGATTTTTCTCTTTCAGTTGCTGTTTTCTGAGTACTTTAGGCTTGGTGTAGTCCAGCTGGATTCACCACTGTGGGCAGTGTGTGGGGAGGTACAGATGTAGAAGTACATCTAGGACGTTTAAAGCCTTCACGCACAAAGAAAGACCTGAGGAGCAAAACCAAAGGAGGAGCTGCCATTGCACAAAGCTGGGGAATCTAAAGAATCCTGGCAGATAACCTGAAGGACCAACGTGGTAAGAATTTTAAGAGGTGATAAAGGTAACTTGCCATCGCAGAAGGCAGATATGGCTAAAGAAACAAGTGAGATTAATTCCTTTCTCAAGCCATCAGAAAGGTGAATGGCTACCAGATGGTCAGACCGAAATACCTGTCCACAGGCTACCCAAGGGAAAAAAATGCAAGAAGAAATCAGAGCCTCCAACAGAGCAGGTGAGCAGGAAATTAAAATATCTGTACGCTGACCACAATGCAAGACCACACACGTTTATGAAGAGGCTGTTAGGAAGACAGTGGGAGATGAGTTAGTATCTATCCTCTGTCTGCCGCCCACACCCAGAGAGTGCAGGAAAATACCTTGAGAGAACACCCAGCAATTTCAACAGGGGTGAAGATAGGACAGCAGAGACCAGGGCCATTGAGGGCAAACCAGCGCACATCCCAGACCATGTCACTAAGTAACAATATCTTTTCCTAAGCACTTACTTTGTCACAGGCATTTTGCTGGAATCTTTCTAAGTGTCCTGGCAGCTTCTGAAATGGCTCTCATGATTCTTGCCTCCTTAAGTAATTCTTCCCTTTACGTGTGGGCTAGACCGAGTGACTTGCTAAAGACAAATCGAATATGGCAAAGGGGATGGGTTGCTACTCCTATCAAAAAATCCCTCTGAATTTGTGCTTGTACATTTCTCATCCTCTCTTTGAATCATCTTCTCTGTGCCCTTGTTGCTACATGCTTCCTAGCAGACATACACACACATACACACACACACACACAATCCCTCCAGGAGAAGGAGGGAGCTCAGCCACCTCTTGTCATTGTTCAGCTCCTTCCCAATCAATCTCCTGCCAACCACAAATTAGCATTACACAGGCATTTACAGTGCAGCCCCAAGGGGTAGATAGAAGCTGCTAATCCTTAAGAAGAGGCACTGGTACAATAGCAGGAGGCCCAAAGCCTGGCCTCCATCCTTGGGATGCTCCTTTGTGAGCTGGCCAAGCCAACCACAGATGGTGAAGTTGCTGGGCCTGGAGCAAACAGGAGACAGTAGGAGCCTGGGGAGCAGAGAGAGCTTTGCAAATAGCTGCAAGGCATTCGTTCCTGAAACTCCAACCCCTGCAGAAGACTCTCTTGGATTGGATTCCTTCTCAGAGCTTCCAGCTTGGTCCTCTTGGGTACATTTTTCCTGGTTAACTGTTATGAATGGCTCCGGACAACCTGGAGCAAGAAATGCCCTGAGGCCAGGCCTTAGTTAGACCCGCTCTGCCCGCTGAGCAACGTGGATTAACAAACCCCAAGGTTTTATTTGTTTTCTTTTTTCTTAAGGGATTGATTTAGCCTTGTGAAGCCTGACTAAAGTTCCTGAGCCCAAAGGAAGGCAGCTCTGGCTGGGTTCCCAGGGTCATATCCCCAAGTGCTGCCTTTCTTCAGGCCCCAGGGGCCCCTGCAAATGCAGCCCTTCCTGCCGCGGTCCCAAAGGCTGGCTCTTGCAGCCTCCAAAGCTCCCTGTGTCCTCACCCCGCAGCTGGGTCTGGAAGGAGGGGAGCTTGTGAGAGGGGAAGCCTCTTATCACAAACATTTCCTGCCTATTCCCTCTTGACCCTGCATACCACAGCCCTTCCCTGACCAGTTGGGCCACCAACGGAGGCCCCGGCAAACTCTTCATAAAGGATCAGCAAGGCAGCCCCACCCCCCACCCCCAGATCTGTCTCTACTCCAGATTCTTCTCCATCCACACCATTTCCCTCCTCCAGGGAGCTCATAGGTTCTTAACAGCACCCAAAATGGCTCAGTCACTGAAAAACACGGAAGGAAGTCAGTAGAACTGGAAGGAAAGAGCACAAAAAGCAGAGGAGAATTTTCAGTTTCAATAGAAAAGCTCACAGCTGGAGTCCCGCCTACCTCCTCTGGGACCCTGCTGTCTATCTCTGACAAAGGAAGAAACACAGCCGGAGGCAGGTGAGAGGAAGGCCTGTGCACCTGTGGTGTCCGTGTGCCTGTCTGTGCCCATCCCCATGGCACATCGAGTCCAGTGTCTGCGCGTGCTGCCTGTGGAGTTGATGACATTTGGACTATTACAGGTTCGTGCCCTGAAGAATCGGGAGCAGAGGGCCAGGGGGCCTCAGACCAGCCCAGCCCAGCTGTGCTCAACAGGTCACTGAGTTCCCATACTTCTCCCTCCTCCCCACACCTGAGGCACCCCAGTCCCACGCCTCACCACAGCCTCTTCTGGCCTGCCTCTGTCTGCTGCCCCCAGCTTGCTGTGTGGTCCGAGCCCTCTGCCACGCAGAGCAGAGCGAGGGAGGGAGGGATGGGCCAGCATGTTTACAGTCGAGCATAACTGAACCTTTATTTTAAATAAATAAAACTCTTAGCCGTTTTTTATTTCCCTTTGCTTTCAAGACACTGCTTTCTCCCTCTCTTCCTTCTCTTTCTCCTCCTCCTCCTTCTCATCAGGGCTGAGCCTTTATCTGGGGGGCCACCCAGGGATTGGCTGTGGGAGGAGGAAGGAACAGAAGCCAGACTGACCCTGGTATTTAGTGTCTTCTCAGGTCAAGTGACACTTCCTCCCCCCCTCAAATGCCCACAGAGCCCCTGGGGTTCTGAATTCAGGGATGTCCAGACCTGAGGAGTAGAGACGAAACAGGAAGCCCAGGTCCCATCAGCAGCATGTTGTCCATCTGTTCTCACCAATCATGGGGTTGCCTACTCCCCAGCCCCCACTCCACTATGAAATTGCCATCCATCTGTCTTCCACTTTGGCCTGTCATCTCTCTGTCTCCTTGTTGGACCCTTGTTCATCTGTCCCTCCCATAGGACAACCATTTCTCAGTATCTCCTTTAGGTTGTCATAAATCCACCTTCCCCATGAGATGTTCCATCTGTCTATATCCCCTTGTCCATCTGTCTCCCTCCCCGTCCCTGCCCCATTGGATATACTTCTGCCCATCTGTCTTCCTGAGTAGAGCCAGCAATCGTGGGTCCCTGCGATATGGGGACAGTGGGGTTCTGTTTCGACTTTGATCCCCAGCAATAATAATAGTAGCTACCATCAATCAAGTGTCTACTATGTGCAAACACTTTATATCCTCTAACAGTCCCATGAGTATGTGTTTATTGTCCCATTTTACCAGTAAGGAAAGTAAGGCTCAGAAGGGTTAAGTATCTTCCCCAAGGTCACACAGCTACTAGTGGCAGATGCAGGGCCCAGAAGCAGAACTGCCCAAATGACTAGGGGTAAAGACACAGTCTCCTTATTCCTACACCCCCAGGATGTAAGACTCCCCTCTCCTGGCCTCTCGGCACATTTAATTTACACTTTGCTGCTGGATGTTTTCAAGCTGATGAAGTTTCCTCCCTGCCCTGGCTCTCCACAAAAAAAGGTGAAGGAAGAAAAGCAGCCAGATGTGAAAGGCTGCAGAGGTCTTGGGGGTGGGAGAGGTGGGGAGATGGAGAGTGATGTTAAATAAACATCCAATGATATTCTTTCTGCAAAACAATCCATTTTCCTGGCACCCAGGAGTTCGTCCAAGGGTCTGTGGGTCACCAGGGAAAAGCGTTCCGTGTGTTTTGGCTCCATATTCTTCCATTGGCTACAAAGAGCTAATTCTTCCAATTAATGAAATCAGCACTGCTGATGGAGATGTACCGACAAATTATTTTCAAGACGAATATATTCGCACCGATGGTGGGGCTGACAGGCCTGAAGGATTCAGAAGGTACCGCGTGAAGGTCCCCTACCAGCCAGAGACACTGAGGTCATTCATGATGGCCAGGATGTTGGCCACTGCCTCAAGGGACACCTTTCTCCACCCGGAGCCATGGAGGCTGGGCTGGGTTGTCTGTGTTGAGGGGCTGCCTATCAATGGGCTTCTGTATGGTCCTGGCAGGTCCTGGCACTCCTCCCCTCTCCCTTCTCCCCCAGTGCCCCAGCCAAGTCCCCTTCAGGACCTTGTCTGAAGGGCCTATTCAGCATTTAGGATTCCCTGATGGGAAGTGAAAAGGAGACAGACAGATGCTTCTGTGAAGCTGAGGAAAAGCTGGAGGCCTGACGGCAGGAAGGGAAGCCTGAAGCCACAGAGTAGAAGGCCAGAGCGAAGAAAGAAGGAGATCCTGTGGGATGAGAAAGGAAGGAGGAAAGGGAGGAGGGGAGTCTAGGAGAGGGGACCCAGGGTGGGAGGACCAGATAGGGAGGGGAGGAGGCCGGAAGAAGGCCCCCAGGCAGAGAGAGAGAGAGATCCTGTTGGGAGACTGAGCAGCGCCAGAAAGCAGTGTGGGATATTTTTTAAAGCCACAGATTTAATTTCCTGATGACTTTTTTCAAGCTGATATTAGCAGCATTTTTCATTCCCTGAGCAGATCTGCCTGTGTGGAAAAGTGATCCAGAATGTGCCGGGTGACGGAGCCCAGCCTTTACCAAGACAGGCCCATAAGGATCGCCCGACATCAAGCCAACATTTCAGCTCCTTTTTAGAAACCCCAGAGAACAGCACAGATTTTGCTTCCGGCCAGTCCTGAAGGAGGGGGAGGAACAGTTTCTAGACAGCTCTGATGGATAAGTGGTGATCAGAAGTCAAGGGCAAAATTAACCCTGATAAAGTAGCAAGGATGGTTTCAGTTTTTCCTGCCTGATCCCAGAATGCATCAGTGTATTCTGAGCATTGAGAGTTAAAAGTTAGGAGCTAAAGGAACCAAAGGCCAAACTCCCTCCAGAGCATCCGATGCTACCACCGTAAACAGCTTCGTAAAACCGTATTTCCCTGCTTAGAATCCACCCGTGCAGTCTTGAGCTTGCCAGATGAAGGAATGCAAGTGTCTCCAAACACCAGGGTGATCCTGCTCCCAGGGCATCCTGGGGGCCGACACTGGAGGAGAGCTGCATTTAACAAGTCCCCTGAGTCACCATGTGCACGTGACAGCATGAGAAGCCCTGCTCCTATGCCAGCTGATCTGCTGCCTTCGTAGGGAACTGCTTCCCGAAACAAACTGGATTTGGAAAGTTCTCCAAACACATCTCCCACTTTTCCATTTCTGAGCACTGGCTCATATCATCGGCTCCATCTTGAAGCTAGAGCACCCATGCCCACTTAGGAACTCTTGCCCACATGTTAAGACTGAACTCCAACGTTCCGCACCCCGCCTTGAAGATCTTCCCACCATTCCCTTGCCCTGCAAGAGGTTGGAACTTTGATTGCCATTTGTTTCGATCGCCCACAGAGTGCTTTTCACTTTCTGTCTTGTATTTCGGTGACTCATGTACTAGTACTATGCAGTGGTTTATAGGACTTCCTAGATTCAAATGCTTTTCCCACTGCTTCCTAACTGTGACACTCAGCAAGTGCTTAGCCTCTTTGGAAATCAGTTTCTCTGTCTATAAAATGGGACTAATAAATATATGTACTCATAGAGTTTAAGGATTTTTAAAATACATTTATTGCACGTCTATATGCCAATATAGGATGTGCTTAGTAAATGATTGTTAATTGAATGAAGTGATCCAAAGAACCGTGTCCTTAATCACAGAGGAAATAAGAGATATTATCCAGAAACTGGACATGGTATAGTCTTCCCAAGGCTGGCTGATTGTCTTCTGAACCTTTTCCTAGCACCATAATTTGTTTTTATAAAATAACCAATAGCTGTTGTTGTTGTTTTTCTAATAGTCATTGGGTAAAAAGTCCTGCTTCTTTGATTTGGTTTCCACGCTATCCCTTTATAGGGTTCTTTCTGCCCGACGTCCTGGTTCCACTCCAAAAGCTCAGTATTTTCTTTCAGCATCTTTTTAAATATTTCAACTGGTCTTAAGTATTTATTTTATTTTCTACTTCTTTGTAAAATTTTATCAAATGTCTCATTAACATTCTTTTGACTCCCCCAAAATATTTCTTAAAACACTTATTCTGTGATTTTTGTCTCCAAGGGAATAGTTTGGCTGGGTTTTCTACCAGGAATGACACAATTCTTTCCACATCAATGCAGAGGGGAAATTTGAGAACCAGTAGATTCACATCATCTGATCCTATACCCAAAGAATTGCTCAAATGCACAAGTCCCCAACTCTCCCACTGGCCATATTTCTCAATGCTGTCTCTAACAAAAAAAAAAAAAAAAAAAAAAGTTCTTTCTGGTTATGTACTAAGGGAAAGTAAGATAAATACCATAAAAGCTCATTGAAGATGGAGGTCATTCCAGAATCCAGTTACCTTCCATTACCAGGGTGCCTGACACAAATATAAGACACATTTATGTAATTTTTTAATTTCAATCAATAAGCATTTTTAATTTCCTTTTCAGAGTCCCATATCCTGGTTCAGTTTAGATACAATTCAAATATCATCTGTCTCCCATGCTGTGTCCCATCTATAATTTTTTTTTTATTATTATCCAGGAGCAAAATATTGATCAATGCAACCAGGCCCTTTCCACCCCAATAGAAGAGTTTCCCTCTTCTTGCCACACTCATCCTCAAATTAAGAAGGGGAGAAAAGAGCCAATCAAAGCCACTTGTTTGAGATTTCAAGGAACTAGGGAGAAATGGGACCTCAGGCAAGTGGGAATGTGAGCTACATGGGAAATCTCAGAGAGGACACCTGCTCCGCCATCAGTCTTTGTCTCCAAGGCTCCTGGAGGTGCAGCCCCATGGGAGTGGCTTCTTATTGGGAAGTGGGGCAAGCGAGCATAACACCAGCGGGGACAGAGGGCTCTGTCTGTGGGAAAGGACAACCGGTGAACTTTGAAGCCCAGGGGGTGGGGCAAGGCTTACAATTTGAGCTAGATGTCTGGAAACTCAATATTGCCTAGAGTATCGATTACCTCGCAGACTCAGATCCTTTCCTGCTCAGGGAGCAGGAGTAGCCGGGCAGGTCTCGGACATGAAAGTCTCTGAGCAGCTTTTAATTAACTCTAAGAAATGCGCATCAGAGCCTCCTAGAAAGAGAGATTGTTTTTCCTGGTAGAAGGACACAGGAGTCATCAAGATAGGAATTTGAGTGTGACCAAAATATGAGGAGGTTCCCATGTCTGCCTTGGCTCAGGGAATTAAAACAGCAGCAGCTTCATTCTTTAAATCACGGGTTGTGACCATTGCTTCACACCAAAGTCCTGCTCAGGGTCTCTTTCCCAAAGAGAATCATAAGAACATTGCTTGCCCTGTCTGCTGTTTTGATATCAAACATCCATGGTATTCAAGGATCAAAATGGGAGGAACTGCCTTGATCCTAAAGCTGTGGGTAATTCCAGATACATGGCTGAATTACAGAATCTACTTAATGTCTGAGTGTGAACTCTCCATTCAATCTAAGGCTGCCACTAGACTTGTCTCTTCCAAGCCTTCCTTTAGGTTTTCTGCATCAACATTCAATAAGGACCTACCAGTATGCTCAACTCTACTCTAGGCACTTGGGATACAAGCAGCCAGGACATGGTTACTACCCTCAAGGGGTTGATTTTCTAATAGAGAAAACAGATGTGTGAATTAATAGTAATAGCAGCTTTTGGAAAAAAAAATTTACAAAATTTATATCTATTTAAAGTATACCATGTGATGTTTTGACATATATATATTAATGATTACCACAACCAAACTCATTAGACCTCTCTCAGCACATTTCAAGTATATAATGCATTAGCTACAGTCACCTAATGCTGAGCATTAGGTTTCTTTATTCGTCTTATATCTGAAAGTTTGTCCCTTTGATCAATATTTCCCCCATCCCCCCATCCCCAATCCCTGCTGATCACCATTCTACTCTCTGTTACTATGAATTTGACTTTTTTTCCCTTTTTTAGATTCCACATATAAGTGAGATCATGTGCTATTTGTCTTTCTGTGTCTGGCTTACACTTCATTTAGTATAATGCCCTCCAGGTTAACACATGTTGTTGCAAATGGCAAGATTTTCTTTTTTTAAGGCTGAATAATATTCCATTGTGCCCATATACCACAGTTTTTAAAATCCATTCATCTGTCAGTGGATATTCATGTTGTTTTCACCTTATGATATGATATGCTTTTGATAAACATTGGGCTCCAAGATGACCCCCAATCATCCTCACCTCCTGCTATTCATATACTTGTGTGGTCCCTTTATACACTGAATCGGGGTGACATGTATAACTGATAGAATTTGTGCAGCGGGGGTGGTGTGTGACTTCTGAGGCTAGGTCATAAATGATACTGCCTCTTCCACCTTGCTGGCTGTTGGATCAGTCACCCTAAGGCAATCAGCTGCATGTTATGAAGACACACAGGAGCCTACGCGCCTCCTGGCTGGGTAGCTTAGCTGGTTAGAGCATCATCCCATACGTCAAGGTGGCGGGTTGGATCCCTGGTCAGGGCACATACAAGAAGCAACCAATGAATACATAAATAATTGTAACAAAAAGAAATTGATCTCTCTCCCTTCCCCTCTCTAATATGACTACAAAGTCTTTAAAAAAGAAGAAGGCTTATGGGGACTTCCACATGGAGAAGAACTGAGGCCTCCCACCAATAAACAGGGAGAAACTGAAACCTTCTGCCAACAGCCATGTGACTTGACCATCTTGGAAGCAGAGCCTCCACTTTCAGACAAGCCTTTAGATGACTGAAACCTAATGAGAAACCTCAAGCCAGACCATTCAGCTAAGCCATTCCCAAATCTCTGACCCACAGAAACTGTCAGATAGTGTTTGCTGGTGGTTTGAGCCACTAAATTGGGGGTAATTTGTTCTGCAGCAATAAATAACTAATCCCATGCTTTGTGTTCATTATCTACTGACTCCTCCTGCCAGTTCCACCGAGCATTTATTCTTGTCCCCATGTTCCAGGTGAGGAAACTGGGATTTGAAGAGGCTAAAATAAGCAGCAAGGTCAGGGCTGAAATCTAACTCTACTGGATTTCAAAGCCCATGTTCTTTCCTCTGTACAATGAAGTGTTTTGGGTGCATGTGCAGACTCATACAGGCAACAGAAGGTCACAGTGGGAGAAGTGAGTTAGTTCTACCTGCAAAGCCTAGAATTAGAGGCGAGGAGGAGGCAAGCAAGACTTGTTAGAAGATGTAAGACTTGAAGGGCGAGGAAATGAGGGAGATGAAGGATGGGGAGACGGTCACCAGGTGAGCAGCAGGAAAAGGCATTTCAGCGGGAAACACATTCACAGAGGCATGGAGGTTCAAACACATTGTGGTCTTCAGAACCTGCCTGGAGTTTCTACATCTAGAAGAATCAAGGCCTGTGGCTGGTTCTCCGGGGCAAAAAAATCTTGGTTCTAGTCTGAAATCTACCCTTGCAGTCACAGGAACCCCCAAATCACTAGAACTTCGCCACAAACTGCTGCCCTGCTTTTGATGAACTCAAATCTCCTTCAGATCCCCATTTCTTCTCTGGGTCAGTTCCTTTTTACGGACCCTGCTTCCTGGCATGTCTGGAGCATATACCAGTTCTTCCGGGTAGGCACACTTGCTCCTTATAAAACCGTAGTTATGATGTTTACATTTGCATTTATAACATATCTCTTGTCCATTGCAAAATATCACATAAAGTTCTCTTCCTTCTTCAGCAGGATTCCTAGAATAACAAAGCAATATAGTTGGAGGACCAAAACTATATTAGATTTCAAAAAGGCATGTACCTTTCCTTGTGGTGGCCTTCTGGATACATTAGTGGATTATACTAAATTAGAGAAGTTCAGGGCAGGAGATTAGTAACTGGTTTAATAACTGCACCCAAAGGATACTGACCACGGGCTGGTGTCAAGTTCTAGAAGACAGTCTTCATTGGTGTGACCAATGGCTCTGCCCTCAGCCCTCTCCTGGGCAACAGCTTTTAAACAAATAACTTGAATAAAGACACAGAAAGCAGGTTTATCAAATTCCATTATAGCTGGAATGGAGACAGTTAGTAAACAGGTGGGCTGGCAGAAATGCAAACAGCATGGTTCTCCAAAGGGTGGTGGGCAGAGGTCAAATCTGCCACGATGAATTCCACCCGAAATGAAAGCTCCTTTACTTGAGTTCCAAAAGTCACTGCACAGATACACAGTGAAGATTTCTGACTAGGCTGGGGACAACTAAAAAAGAAAACCATGGAAAGGTTTTAGCCAATGGTGAGTTAAGTAAGAGGGAAGACACAGCATGCACTCATCTGGCCTTCTGTTGGGGGGGGGAGGGAGGAGGGGCACTTTGACTCAAGGTTTACTGCTGAGATTCTACAGCCCCACACCACCCCAGGGCTGTATTTAGTAACTCACACTCTACTCCATTAAATGTGTTTGGGTTCCCAGTGCCTACCCGCCCCCTCCCCCTAGACTGAGCCCGGGAGCCCTTAGAAGGTAATGAGAACGCTGAGAGCTTGGAGTCTGGGAAGAGCTTGGAAACTAAAGCTCTCTGAGCCTCTCCCCTCCACCCTATCCCTGCTGATAAGGATGAGAGAGAAGCTGGCTGTCAAGTGATTGGAAACAGGAGTTCCCAAACCCTTTAACCCTTCCCTAGCCTGCCCATTCCCCTAACTGCTGAGGCCCATCTCCATGTGGTTTCCTGCTATGTATATGAAAGCTATCTGCTAGTATATCATTTTCCTCTGCCTTTGTCTTGATGGGCCATTGAATGCTGTCATTCTACTAGGAAAAGAGTTAGTACCATCACGAACGCTAAGGTGCAGCCCCTCCACTTTGAGGCCTCCCCAACAAGTCAAGCCAGAATCTCTCCCACCGGCCTGCCCAAACCCAGCACACTTAATCACCACACTTCTGCATGTCCAGGGGCACTGTTCACTGCAGGAGCCTACCAGGTGAATATGCATGCTATTTGGTATTTGGGGTGCTGGGAGCAGATACCCCAGGCCCAGTGGTGGCAGCTTACTCCCCAGAGCCATTCTTGGCTGCCGGGGCCAGCTGTGGAGCTCTCTGGGGATCCGCAGGGCTCACCTTTGAACCAGATTTGACTTTCCTAAGTCATCTCAAAGGCCTTCCACCCACTTAGGTATTGCCTGGCACATTGAGACAAGAGACTAGTCTGTCTCTGCCAGTGACCAGCGTGGTTGAAGCTGAGAAGGAAGTGATTTGGGGGGGGGGGGGTAGGAGGGAGGGATTAAGGAGAAACCAGGTTTATGGCCACAGTAATTAAGTGTAAAAAAAGCTTCCTTTAGCAGAACAAAACTCAGATAAACTGCCATTATCATACAAATCAGCTTTGCACCTAAAAGCCTTTACCCAAACAGGGAGTTTAATTAAATCCCTAATCTCCTCTGGCATGCTCTGACCCTTTCCCTGCACCCCCTGGCTGCCACTCACTGACTTGGCAACTTCAAGATTCCACTTAAAATACTTAAACTGGAAGCTTGCAAAACATACCCAAAAATGGTGGGTCTGGTTGCTGTGTCTTAGGGTGTTAGTTCACAGGGGCTCAGACAGTCCTGATTGGGGCACTGGGTGCCAGGGGCAAGGGTGAGCATGATGGGAGTGATGCGGACAAGGGCGATGCTAGCCGTGAAGGGACGGCAGTGGGCCTGGCCTTGAAGAGGAGGATGTGTGCATCGCACAGCCCTCCTGGCTGGCTCCTGTTCATTCCCAGGAGACTGGTGCTCCTTTAAGACCCATCCCTGGATGTGAAAACTCTGCGATCTCACCACCCAGAGGAAATGTGTGGCAGCTGTGACAGACTTGGAAGTAAGGACTCTGGTCTTAAACGGAAGAGTCAGGAATGGCCAAAGTGATCCGTTTAGGGTACAATGGCCATTTTTGTGAGGCTGCACTGGCCATTGCTGTGATCCACAAAGGGATGTCATGCCAAGCCTGTTACTACCAGGTTCTCTGGGGAAAGCCTAAAGCAATGACGATTCCCAGTTTAGGCGATGTACACAGAGCAGTGGTTAGGAAAAAAGAAGAATGGAATTGCGGGGAGGGGGCAAGGCTGGGGAGAAGGCCCAACCCAAGAGCACTAATACAAAACAACTCAGCAGTGGCTTCTGACATCTGCAAAATGCTTTAGAAGTTATGCCTTCAAGTAGGGAAAGAAGGAAAGGAAATCAAGTATCAAAAGCCAGGGATCATGGCATATGTTATCTCTTTCATTTCAACCTTGTATGGCAACTCTTTTTTATTCTCAGTTGCAGTTGATGTTCAATATTATATTAGTTTCAGCTCTACAGCCTAGTGGTTAAGCAGTTACAAAGTGATTCCCCCAATAAGTCTAGTACCCACCTGGTATTATACATAGTTATTACAATGTTATTGATTATACTAGAGGCCTGGTGCACTAATTCATGCACTGGTGGGGTCCAGCCAGTCCACTCCAATGGGGGGCCATTGGCAGCAGGCTGGCTGGAGCAAGGGGCTGCGGGTGTTCCTGTCATTGCAATGTTTGGTCAATTTGCATATTACCCTTTTATTATATAGGATTCCCTATGCTGCACTTCACATCACAAGGTAACTCTTATTCTCCCTCTCCCCACCCCCTGCCCCCACGGGAGAAAACTGAGCTGTGAGATGGTAAAGGGACTTGCCCAGTGTCACCCAGCTCATGATTGGCAGAGCCAGGATTCAAACACTGAAAAGTCGATGCTCCTTCTGCTAAACCACAGATCAACCACAAGGATTATAATGTTGGAGGAGGGATTAACCACCCAAGAATACTCAACACATCTCCCCTCCCTCTTACAGCAAGAACATTTTCATTCTGAAACAATCCGTTTGTTCTGAGGGAGAGCTGGAAGGTCTTAGCAGGGATGAAGGAATCAACTCTCAGCCCTGAGGATATAGCACAAGGAAGCTGGGCCTGTAGGGGGGTTTCTTGGGGTTCAAACCAGAGGAGAGTTTTCTCCGCAGGAAAGAGGCACCGGGGCAGTGGTGGGGGAAAGGGGCATCTGTAAGTCATATAACAAACACCAGATCTCTCCATTTTATACCTCATTCCTTTGGTGGGGGCCAGCAGAGGGGCCTTTCTATTTGGGAAACTGAAACTCAAAGCACCCTGAACCCTGCACTTTTTCTGTTAATTGCAAGGACTTCATTATGCCTGGAGAGCTCATGGACCTTCTTTAGCGGAAGCTCTATTTCTGGAAATAAGACTCTCTGGATTCAGGAAATGTCCCTGTTTCTTGGGGGATTCCCTACTTCCTTGTATTGTGGACTTTCTTTGCAAAGAGAGGCCCTTTAAGGAGGTTCCCATAAACCTAATGAATAAATGAGTAGAGCTGGGGATGTTTGAGGCAGCACAATACCCAGCCCTTG
Source organism: Murina feae (assembly GCA_004026665.1). Taxonomy (NCBI): domain Eukaryota; kingdom Metazoa; phylum Chordata; class Mammalia; order Chiroptera; family Vespertilionidae; genus Murina; species Murina feae. The sequence goes on from PVJC01000308.1 coordinate 122,412, forward strand.
AAGGAGTTCCCCAGCCCTTCTACCCTTTAATCCTCAGCAGGTTCTGCCCAGCCTGACGGTGGTGGCCACCCCATTCAAAAACCAGGGGTTTCCAAAGGGTCACTTGGAATAATAGGTGCTGCTATTCTGATTTCTAAAAGACAGTCCAGGGTTCCCGTGATGGGGTAGGAAAGTGGGGTTTTTGGACAAGACCTATTACAGAGTCCTTTGTCTCTCTTATAGCAAAGACAACAGAGAAGAATTTTAAAAGGCCGTCTGGGTCCCCAGAACCCCTCTGGAAGCAGATGGCATGTCAACAGGTTCCAGGGCAGGCCCCAGAGGCCTCAGACCTGGGAGCCTTATTGGAATGCAATTACCCTAAGTGCTGGCTGTTAGGATGGAAAGGCAGGAATGCAATTATGGAGGGAGCATGTGGTGAGCTTTCATTGATTAACCTGTCCTGTCTGATTCCATTCCCTCCCACCACCACCATGGTTTGGGAGGGCCTGGAGGGTTGCCCTGTGCCCTGAGGTTATCAGAAAGAAAAACAGTTTCTATAGAGTTGGTGAGCACAAGGAGGGTCTGTGGACCCCTGAAATTGTCTGGGAAATGGGCAACATGGAAAATGTACGTTTTATAGACAGAGGTTATAGCTCATCACCTGCAATTACCCTGAGTCAGTGGTTCTCAACCTTCCGGCCCTTTAAATACAGCTCCTCATGTTGTGACCCAACCATAAAATTATTTTCGTTGTGCCTTCATAACTGTAATGTTGCTACTGTTATGAATCATAATGTAAATATCTGATCTGCAGGATGGTCTTAGGCGACCCCTGTGAAAGGGTCGTTCGACCGCCAAAGGGGTCGCGGTCCATAGGTTGAGAACCGCTGCCTTAAGTGCTGGCTGTTAGGATGTTTGGGGGCTCCGGAGCCCCCATCAGGTCAGAGGATTGAAAGAACAGTACGGTGGTTAGAAGAGGCCTCCCTCAGTTTTTAACTCCAAGTGGCCATGACCCATCTGGGTGCAATTCAGAGTCAACCACCTGCCAAGTTACTTAGCCTGTCCATGCCTCAGCTTCACCTATAAAGTGAGAGTAAAACCCCTATATCCCAGGGTTGATGAGAGAATTAAATGACCTTAGCCCAACCTCTAGCCTTTAGTCAGCTTTCAATACAGGGGAACAGTTTTCATCATGATTATTTATTAAAGTTCAGAAAATAAAGTGGAATGTACGTACGTACTCTTCTGAGTGGTCTTTTGACTCCAAACTCACAGTTCTCGATTCCATGGGAGTTCCCTGGCAAGACCCTCCTCCAAAACTGAGTGGGGCCAGGAGACCCAGGGTCTCCAGATACTGCTCCCCAACCCTCCCCCAGTAAGGCACTTCTCCCCTGAAAGGCATCAGGGTCCGGGCGCCCGGGGAGACACAGCAAGTGGTGTGCCAGGGTAGTGGAGTCTAGCCTGGGCCGGAGCTGGAGCTATCACACCGGCCTGCTTCACAGAGAAAAACTTCTGTAAACTTTAGTTGCCAAAATCTTCCTGCCTATTGTGAAAATACAGCTACACACTCAGTTAAAATGGATTTCTCTATCTTGATAGGCCCTAGAGCAAGACTAACCGAGGCTCGGCATCTGTAGAATGTCTAGTATGGGAAGAGGGGGAAAAAAATCTCTCCTTTTTCCTCTTGTATTAAGCATGTATTTTTATTATATATATATATATATATATATATATATATATATATATATATACACACACACACACACACACACACACTCGAGAATATTTTTCCATTGATTTTTTAAAATATATTTTTATTGATTTCAGAGAGGAAGGGAGAGCAAGAGAGAGATAGAAACATCAATGATAAGAATCACTGATCGACTGCCTCCTGCATTCCCCGCCCTGGGGATTGAGCCCACAACCTGGGCATGTGCCCTTGACCAGAATCGAACCCAGTACCCTTCAGTCCACAGGGCAACACTCTATCCACTGAGCCAAACCGGGTAGGGCTCCATTGATTTTTTAAAGAGAGTAGATGGAAAGGGGAGAGAGAGAAAGTATTCACATCAGTTGGTTGCCTCTCATACGCGCTCCAAACAGGGTGAGGAACTGGAGCCTGCAACCGAGGTACATGTCCCTGACTGGACTCAAACCTGAGACCCTTCAGTCCATAGGCTGATGCTCTATCCACTGAGCCAAACTAGCCAGGGCTATTTTCTTTATTTTTCATGCTTTGACATTTGGGGCCTTGCTGACAGTGGAGGGACTGCTTCTCCCAGGGTTAGCCAATTCCTGAAGAAAGTAAAGGACTCACCTGCCCACATGCCTTTCAAATGCAAACCAACCAATCCAGAGTCCACATCCTCAACCAACTCCTTTATGAGAGTGCTTCCACCTGTATCCCTACTCCCCTGCCCAAATCCCCACCCAGGCCACGGACCAGACAACTAGGAACGGCCCCTAGCCCCAGAGCCAGCTGAAATCACTCACACTAGCCACTCCTAACTGCTGAACCTGCCTCACTGGTTCCTGTGGAAATCATACTGAGGGCTCTTGCCCGTGTTTTCCCCTCACTCCTTCTGCCTCCTGACCAAACCTGGTGCTTCCCTGTGTGACCCCCATGTGTGCCCTACCCGCTTCTTTGGGATCTATACGTACAACAAACTATCATTTTAATGATAATCATCTCCTGAACTGTTGGTCTCACCATACGTGAATAATAATAAAACCTATATTTTAAAGATTTTTAATTGATTTTGAGAGAGAGAGAGGCAGGGAGAGGGAGAGACACATCAGTCAGCTACCCTCTGCACACCCTCTAACACACATCCCTCCCCTACCACACACCCCCTACCAGGAATAGATGTGCCCTGATCGGGAATCAAACCAGCAAGCCCTTGGTACATAGGACAATGGCCAACCAACTGAGCCACACCAGCCAGGACTAAAACCTATATTTGAAAACACTCTTCTCCCCACACCTTCCCTTCCTCTGGAGATCCTCAACGCTTTCCTCTCTCAAAACCTACAGGCTTCTGCAGGCATCTTCCAGCCCCAGGCCCAAATGCTCAGGACTCCTTTCTCCAACCCACCCCGGCAGTCCCAGGCCCCTGCTCTTAAGTCAAAGCTTCCCCCACCTCTGAGGTCAGAAGCCCATCCCAACTCCAGCAGGGAATTGTAGAGGTGAGGACCATGGGAGGATTTTTATTCCTGAGTTCCCAGGAGAGAATACACTCCAAGAGCAGAGGGGAGGAGCTGGCTCCAGGCCACGCACTTGCTTATTCATCAATCATTCATTTATTCATTAATCATTCATCCCCTCACCCATCAATCATCCATCTGCTTATTTATTCATCCAGTTTGTTTGTACCTCTTCCTTGCTTTGGCTGCCACAGATGTTGGTCCTCTCCAGCTTTGATCTTTCCCGTTACTGAGGCAGCTGCACAGCAGAGGCCTTCTGACGTCACATTGTCCGTTACCTGGTTGAGAGGGTGTCACTCTCAGTGGAGCCTGAGAAACCAAAGCAACAGTGTAGAGCTGGCCCCAGCCTGGAAACCTCTTTGCATGGTAGGCTCTGGCCTTCTGGCCCATGGGTCAGTGGGAGGGGTGGAGGGGGTCTCTGGGGCCAAGCAAGGAATATCGGTTCTAGACATGCCTCAGAGCTATTTGAAAACTGCTTTTCTGGGCCTTCAGGGAGGCAGAGGCTATAGGAAGCTCCAAGCCTCCAGGCCTGAGCTCAGCACTTTGGGGGTTGGGGGGGCAGGGGGAGGTGTCCAGAGACCATGGTATGAGGGAATTTGGGGTTAGGGTTTTAGAGGCCTAAGCTGTTAGCCTCCTGACACGTCTCCCAGCTTCTGCCCACCCCACCAACTTCACCCCAGAAAGTGTATTCTCAGCCAGCAGCCAGAGACCTTTCTATGTAAGTCAGATCATGTCCTACTTCTGCTCAAGTCCCTGCTATGGCTTCCCATTCACTTGGTAAGACATTCCTTGGATAAAAACATGAATGAATGAATGAATGAATGAATGAATGAATGAATGAATGAATGGGTTCTGAGAAGCTCTGAAGGTGAAGCTTATAAAGCCACAAGCTGTTGAGTTTGGGGCTTCCTGGGATAGAATTTAGGAAGCTCTGTGGAGGCCTCCATCAGCTGTGCTGAGAAGGAAAGAGCCAGGCGAATCCCAGCTGCCAGCCTTCTCAGGCAGGGGAGGTAGGTAGCAGCCTCGGCAGAGACTGTGCTAACTCGAGATGCCAGCTCCGTGCTGCTCTGGGGCTGGCCAGCACTCTGGATGTCATTAGCTGATTTGTTCTGCTCAGCAGAATGTACTTTTCGTATTTAGGCAGGAAAAACAGCTTTCGGTCCTCATGTCCTTTCTTCTGTGAGCTGTAGCACATGGCCTGCTTATTATGAATTAATCCTCTAAAGAGCATGTTCATTATTCTAATTTAATTGTGCTTCGTTTCAGAAAATAACTAAACCCAGCGCGGAATAAACTCCAACGCTGATCGGTTTTCAAGAAGTTAACCTAAGACAAAATACTGCTAGAGGGCAGCAGCAATTTGGAATCATTAAAGGGAACCCATGTAAATAATAAAAACAAAACTAAAATGCAGAATTAAATTAAGGAAAAGGAAATTAAATTTGTGAATCTGATCTGAAATGGAGGCCCTATGTGCACAGGCTTACCCTGGCTTGGCTCTCTGCTCAGTAGTGCTGGGGTGGGAAGGTGTGCAGAGATTCTCAGGCCTGCGAAGTGGCACTTGGGGGAAGCTCAGAGGCCTCCCCTCCTGGGTGACAGTGTGCCATCCTGGGAAGAGGGGTGTAGTCTGGGGGTGGAGAAAGGGGGTTTCCTCCCACAGGGTTCCCTCAGAGGAAGATAACAACCCCATTGTCACAGCTACACTGGAGGACTCCTGCTGAGCCCTGGTGACTGCTAAAGGAGAACCCACTGCCTGAGCGCACAGCCAAGAGTCTACGCTGCGGCTTGCTCGAGGGTGCACAGAAAATGAGGCAGCCTGGCCTGTGTGGCTCAGTGGTTGAGCATCAACCCATGCACCAAGAGGTCACCAGTTTGATTCCCAATCAGGGCACAAGCCTGGGTTGCAAGCCAGCGTTCAGACAATACCTGAGGGATAGTGGAGGATAAGGAACCCAATCAAATAGCAAAGGTGATCAGATATCAAGAGTGAGGGATTCCTACTAAAATGACTTAGCAGAATTCTTGCTAAAACTGGACAATGTGGAGATAACATGGAAGCCCAGAAGTCAGTACCTATTTGAGAAGAGAGTTCAGATGAACCTGAGTTTGGTTAAGGAGAGAATCTTTGTCATTCTAGAGCAGCTGCATGGCTCAAGATCCACCTTTAGTCTCAGTGGAAAGGAAGCAGAAGAGCCAAGCCCTGGCCTGAGGCTACCAGGGACCAGCGAGCAGGGACCAGGGACCAGGGGGGTTAACCTGAACGTAAAAACAAGGGACAGGAGGATCACAGTAGTGGCCTGCACCTAGATCTAGGGAGGAAAATGCTGCAGAATAACCCCTCGGTCCATAAAAGTTCGTTTTTTTTAAAGCCACCCAAATCTTTTAGATACACAAAATGCATGATATAAAAAAGCTTTCAAAGCGACCTTGTCCCACAGGACCCACCTGATGGGAGTAGTGTCTAGGAGGCTGGAGGAAGCTTAGACAGTTGAATGGTTTCTGTATTTCTGATCCTGAATACAAGGATGAAAACTTCTGTATGCAGAGGATGGACTTGTCTACCCAGGAAGACATCTCTGTGGGGTCAGTTTCACCATTTGACCATGAAGGTTCAGCTCATGCCTACCCAGCAGAAGAGCTTCCAAGGTGGCTGTACCTTAAAGGGCCAAATTGGTTTCTCTCATCGAATCAAATTCCCTTCCGTATAAAGTCCATATCGCTCAGGCTTACATGACTCCTACACACACACACACATGCACACACACAAAAAAATCACCCATGGATCCCTTTTCCCACTAGATAATAATACTGTTGATAATTCTATATAATAAAAGTCTAATATGCAAATCGACCAAACAGCAGAATTACCAGTCACTATGATGTGCACTGACCACCAGGGGGCAGGCACTGAATGCAGGAGCCCCACTCAGCCAAAAGCCAAGGCAGTGCTAAGGATGTCTGAGTGCCAGCTTAGGCCCACGCCCCGGGAAGAATGGGGGTAAGACATCAGTTGAACATCCCCTGAGGGCTCACAGACTGTGAGAGGGTATAGGCCGGGTTGAGGGACACCCCTTCCCCCCAAGTGCACAAATTTCATGCACTGTGCCTCTAGTAGTAGCAATAATAGTCAACACTTATTGAGAGTTCACTCCTTGCCAAACATTTGTTCTAAATGTTTTGTAAGAATGTGTTCACACTTACTACTCACAACAACCATGTGAGATAGGTATTAGTGTCCCCATTCTATAGAAGAGAACACTGAGGCCCAGAGAAATTAGGCAACTTTCCCAATATAACAACAAAATATAGCAGCACCAAGGTTTGAACCCAGGCAGTACGCCATACTCTGGAGCCTCCTAACCATGATACATCACTTCCTGTTGGTCACCAGCTCCCCATCTGCAAATCTACCCACAGTGACCCTGAATTTAAGCCACATAAAAAAGGGAATTCACTGAGCCTCAGTGACTCACATCTGAAAAGCAGGCCCCTGTTTTCAAAATGCTCTTAAACCACTTTCTCCCCTGGTCCTTCTGGCTGGGTCTTCATAGACATCCTTGACTTTTGGCAAATGCTGTGGACTGGGCTCTGTGGGATGGATGGTTTATAGACAGGAGCATGCTTTATTCTGTTTCATGGGTTGGCTTCTTCCAGCCTGCAAGGGCAACACAGGCTTGGCATCTGGGAGAACGTTCCTGGAGGAAAGTGCCTCGTCAGTATGCAGGTACTCATTTAAATTCCAGACCCTGGCTTTTAAGACACACATCTGCAGTGGCATATGTATTGAGATAGATGGAAACCGAAATGGCTTTCCATTGTATCTGTGTTATTAGATTTGACCTACCATCCAAAACGCATAGGAAGAGTGGAAAATTAAAGGTGATTTGATATTAGCCTCCTATTCATATTAGAAAAAGTAACTGCTCTTGCGGTTTTCCTCACAGAGGTGTCTTTATTCATTTGACATGCCTTTAATAACTAATTCTAGTTGTCTGGTTGCCAAGAAAGATTTCCTACAGGCAGACTTGAAAGTGCCTCGGAACTCTTTGCATGCCCGGCTTCAAATGATCCCAGAACAGCAAACATTCAGCTTCCCTCCAGACTTCTGAAGTGTGGGAATAACATGAAAGAATGAGCAAGAAGCATTCCGCAGCCTGCATATGCTGGGGCTGGAGCTGTCTGGCAGAGGTTGCCGCTGGGTCTACATGGACCAAGCATAGTGAGATTTGAAAATAAGCTCATGAATTTGATCCGTGGAGTTAGCCAAACCAAATGATTTATTTCAAGAAAATAAATCTACTTTGGGGCTAGAATGATCCAGATCAGTCATAAACAGACTGTTTTCCTCTGTCTGTGTAGCCCTGGAGCAGGCTGAGAAAGACAGGGAAAACCACTACAATTATTCTCAAAGGGTCACAACCAAAGATTCAATACAGTGATTATGTATTCATCTACATGTGCCAGGTAATTGTTCCCATTGTACAGAGGTGAAAACTGAGCCTCTGAGATGTTAAATGACTCACTCAGGACACACAATTTGGGGGGCAAATGTTGGCTAGTTGTTCATCAAGCATGTCCCTTTTCCTTCTGGGCACACAGCTAGATGCCATTTCCAGAATCATTTGTCATTAGATGCAACCACATGATTCAATTCTGACCAGCAGAAAGTGGGTGGAAGTGATATAAGTCATTTCCAGGCCCATAAAACCTGACTGTACACAACTATCTCTTTTCCTACCTAATAGCCAAATAGAGAGGATGCCGAGGACATAAAGGAGGGTAGGATCTGGACATGGAAAAATCTAGGCCCCTCAATAAGTGCTTGGAGAAGAGCCCCTTCCTCATCACTGTTCCTGCAGTTGGACAGTGATGTGACTAAAAATAATCTATTGTGTTAAACCACTGAAATGTGGTGATTATTGGTTCCAGCAAAAAGCCTAAACTGACTAATATAATACATAAGGCTTCCAAACTCAAGGATTCCAAAGTCCATGCTCTTGCCCCTTCTTGGCCTGGAGCTACACTGAGTCTGATCAGCCTTCACCAGGGAACATTAGGATCCTCTAACTTCTTTTGTTTTTCATCCTTCTTCCTGCCCTACTAGGCCTAAAGTGGCAATTTCTTAGTTTTCCACTTTCCTATCTATGCAGACACATTTCTAGTTTTTAAGAATTTGATCAAAACTACTCGTTTTATCTCTTGGTTAACCCCTCCCCACGTGGGGTTCAGGGCCTATGAGTGTCTTGGATTCCTCCTGTCCCATGTGGACACATCTAATCAGTTACTAGTGGCTTTTCCACCCTTGCTCTTCCCTCCCATTCCCCAGCCAGTGCTCTGTTCTGGTCCTCATCATATCTCGCCTGGTGTTATCATAACACCCTCCAAACTTGTCTCTTCCCATCATCCTGTTGCCTCCAAAACAGCCTTCCTAAAATAGATCTAGTCCCAGCATCCCCTGCATTAATTTTCCCATGTGAAGTCTATCAGTATTTTTAAAATGCAAATGCCCTTTGACCAAGCAAGTCCAGGCCTATGAAATTACAGATACATGCATAAAGTGATTGACCAACAAGAACATTCCCTTAATTGTTTGAAGCAGCAAAAGACTAGAAGCACCAAATGTCCATCAGTCAATCCTATTAAGGAAACTATGGAACATAATTGTGCTTCATCTGAAAATCTCCAAGATCTATGGTTAAGGGGAATGAGCAAGGTACAGGTACGTGTATGCAATACGTTAATATTTGTGCTTCAAAGGTATTGGGGAGATATTCACATATGTGTTTGCAAGGACAAGGACTATCTCTGAAAGGATGCATAAGAAACTGGTACCAGCAATGGCTTCTGGAAAGGGAACTGAGTGACTGGGTACCAGGGAGACACTTTTCACTGAATATACATTTGTATTGTTTGCAGATTTTACTCTGTATATGTATCATTTTAAAACATTAAAATACAACCTGACTTTCCATTGCTCGTTCAACAAGGTCCAAATCCCTTCCTAGGAAAGGAAAGACCCTGAGTCCAGCATGTTTTCCTGCTCATACTTTCACTCTACAGCATCATTCTCAGAACGTCCTGTGTACCCTCCATCACTGTGCCTCTGTTTTGGTCATTCTCTGTCCTGGAAAGTCTCATTTCTGCTTGGCAAGAGCTAATCTCATCTGTTATCACCTTCGTTTTCTTTATAAGATTATACTATTGCCCTGTAGCCCAGTTGGCTGCACACTAGAGAGAGGTGTCTTTCTTTCCTATAAGATGGTGTGATGTCCCACAAATAGAAAGTATTCAAAATATACCAATGCCTTGAACCAAATTTACAAGTCTACGTGTCTCAACTGCAGCGTCTGAGAGTTGCTAGGAAGGGGTCCAGGGACGGGCTCACCCTTCCCTCCAGGTAGGAGCAGGATCTGGAACTCTGCTCTGTCTAGCTGGATATGGTCCGTAAGACATTTCAGCTTGGGACGCTCTGCAAGAACCAACCTCCTTCCTCCGGTTCACTCCCAAAGCCACCCCCGACCCCATTTCTTTGGCACCAAAGACCCATCAAATCCATGGTACTACTATGCTTAGGCCTGAGCACTGGCTCGAAGGAATCAGGCTGGAAACAAGAGACGTCCCTTGCCCTGGACCACAGACTCGGGTTTAAAGTCAGTTGTCATAATTATTTGAAGCCTATTACGTTTATTTATGTTCCAAAGCAGGTCCACTAGAGAAGGACCATCATAGTCGTAAATATCAGGGCTGCTGTTCTCCAGACACAGATGGGCCTCGAGGCCCCTCCCCCTCTCAGCTCTGCAGGCCCTACTTATAGGCATGAGACATCCTCTCAGAGTCAGAGCAGTACCCAGACCTTGTCGAACCAATCCTGCTGGCCCAGCCAGCATAGCACAGGCTTCCGTACATTTTGTGGTTGGAGTGTGCTTAAGCAAGACTCAGATATCCGTGGGAGGAATGGTATCTTCCAGTTCTGCGCAGAGCAAACGCATAAGATCTAAGAGCACATGTGTACAGGGTTTCATCTCAAAGAACCATAGGGACCTAGGAATGGGCATGGAATCCTGGGTACACGTGGAGGTCTTCCTAACCCAATGTAGAAATCTTTCAGAGAACAAAGGACTGCTGGAGAGGTCCTCTGAGTTCTTGGCTGCGTGAGGGTTTCTTCATTTCCACCCTCAATGTGGATTGGAGGAGACCATTTAGTCCTCAGAGCCAGTGTTTTCCAAAGTGTGTCCCACTGTGCACTGACCTTGTTAGAATCTCCTTGAAAAAGTGCCGAAGATTCTACAGCCAAAAAGCTTTAAGAAACACTGAATAGTAGATCTTCCCCTGGGGAAATCACAACACACATTTGTATAGTAAGACCCTGAGCAAGTCCTGCAGCACAGAAACTTGTTTAACCCACAGTGCACTGAACATATTGATCAAAGAATCCTTTGTCAGTGATACCTAGGCACGTCGATTGGTAGGAGTGTTACATGGAGTGCATTTCTGAAAAAGCTGCCTTTAGAGATGTGCCTCCATGAGTGCCACATAAGGTTTATCATAGTCTAGGAGGAAGAACACTTCTCAAGCTTTCCCCTCCCTGCCTTCTTGTTCTCACGTCTGCCCAACACACCTGACCAGGTTCAGGTATTCGCTCCTGGCTCTTTCTCTGTCTCCACTCAGGAGCTGGAGGAAGGAAAGGGCAGTGTCAGCTTCAACTTCTACCAACTGATCCATTCCCCCCACCATCTGCAGTTTAGCCCTCCATCTCCACTCACGGGCTGGTTTAATGTTTACTGCCCCTTGTTTTTAAAGAGGAAGATTGAAAAATTGCTCTTTGTTCTTCTTCTCAAACTTTTCCCACAATGACCTCTTCCAGGAAGCCTCACCTGAGGGGCCAGAGCATGCTCTGTTGGTTTAGGGCAGAGGTTGTCAACATGTGGTCCCTGGATCAGCAGCAGCAGCATCACTTGGGAACTTGCTAGAATTGCAAAAATCTCAGACCCCAAGTGAATCAGACAGTCTGGAGATGAGGTCCAGCAAGGTGTGCTTTAACCAGCGCGCCACGTGATCCAGAGGCTAGCCACTGGTCTAAGATTCTGGAAATCTCGGAACAGGTTCTACTCTACCTCGTTCATTTTCTGCATGTGGTTTTATCCATACCACACCCCATTCCAAAAGAAAGGGACATGGACAGCCAATGCTGAGATACTCAGGTACCAGAATAATTAAACCTGTTCACAGATCAACACTCTTCCTGCAGTAACTGAACTCCCCTCCTCCAGGGCTCAGGAGGCCCTCCTTGGCCGGTCCCAAAATGCCCTCCCAACTTCCTTTCCTCCTCCATTTTGTTTTTTTCCTTAGCACTTGTTACCATTTAATATCCTACATAATAAAAAGATAATATGCAAATTGTCTCTTTGACTAGGAGTTCCACTAGGGGGTGGGGCTGGCTGGCCAACCACCCATGGCCCCTCCCCTGGCCTGCCTGGCCCAATCATTCTGATTGGAACAGGCCAGCTGGATCCCATCCATGCACAAATTTGTGCACTGGGACTCTAGAACTATATAGTTTGTAAGTTCTTATACTTATTTTCTTGCTCCCCCCTAGAATATAAGATCATGGGAGCAGGGCTTTTTCATCTTTTTTGCCCTGCTCTTTCTCCAGATTCTGCCTCAATACATATTTGTTCAAAAAATGGCCTTATCCCAAGGAGGGAGACAGAGGGTTGCTGCCATGATTCAACATAGTTTCACTCCAGACTTCCTGGAGGCAAAGAGTTACTAAGCTCTCTTCATCTAATAACAGGAAATCAGACCCTCCTGCAAAGGACAGAATCGGCAAAGATCCTCCTTTTTGCCCTGAGGTTTCCTTGGATGGGTTATTTTTTAATTGATTTCAGAGAGGAAGGGAGAGGAGAGGATAGGAACATTAACAAGAGAGAGAATCATTGATCGGCTGCCTCCTGCAGGCCCCATAGTGGGAGATGGAGCCCACAACCCGGATACATGCCCTGAAAGGGAATTGAACCGTGACCTCCTGGTTCATAGGTTGACACTCAGCTGCTGAGCCATACCGGCCTGGCTAGACACCTATTCTTGATAACAGGTCCCTGAGGGTTCTACCGCCTATGGCTAATGTCAGAGCTGAATCCAGAGTCCAGCCAGCAGATTTCATCCTTCAATCTGAGAGCAGTTTCTCCTTTCTCTCTCTAGTGAGAAACGGGCAGACTTCTGCCCACAGATGTCTGCACTGAACTGTCTCCTGGCAAGAGAAGCAAAAGGGCACGGATTACAGGAAAATGTCTGCTGGTTTCATCAGCTTTATAGGTTAAGTGTGGCAGAGCCTGAGGGGAGGAGGGGCAGGGCGGGCACTGGACCATACCGAGTTCTTTTTCAACGGGCCGGAAGGGGAGCCCCACCTCAGGAAAATGTATCCAGCCCTGATAAATTTATAAAGTATTTGACCTTTAATCAATCCTAATATTTTCAATCCGCAGAGCCTTCTTAAACGCCTGCAGCCCTGCCCCTGGACCCCTATTCATCACAATTACTGCTCCAACTGTCGGAGGCAGTGCATGAAACGGCGCACGCTGACGTCCAATATTTTATCACTAATAAAGAGAAACATCCCAAGTATTTGCACAGTTTTGATACTTTCCAGCCCTGAGCCCAGGAAAAGGGGGAGCGTGGTGATTTATGCTCACTGCCCAGCCTTGTTAATTGGCCTTCTCGGCAGGAGCCTCAGGATCACTGCTTTTCTTTGTGTTACAGCCAAGGAAATGGATGTGCAGAGAGCTTGGAAGGGCACAGCAGGCGGCCTGGGAGGGGCCTGCGGAGCACACAGTAGGCCCTTGCTGGGCATCTGCTTAGTGGTGGGGAGCACTAAAAAGGACAATTTTTAAAAATCACGATTTGGCAAGTGTTTTCCTACTCTCGTGGCTTTGTAAACAGAGCCCAATGTTTATGAAGCATCTTCTTCCAGTTGTTACCACGGCTGTGACCCACCCCCAATTCCGTGTCTCCCCTTACGGCCTCCTTCCCATCCCCAAGCAGTGTCTGCCTTCCAGCCCCATCCCTTCTCAGTTGGAGGCCCTCCCTCTTGGCCTCCCAGCTCAGTTTCCAGCCACAGCATTCAGACGGCCCACAAGCTTCTTCTACATGGCACCCAAACATCTGGATGAGATGTAAACAAAACAAGCAGATGTCTCTTCTTCATTATAGCAGGTGCCTTGGCAGAACCCTGGGCCTCCAGCTATAAGGGAAGAGCTCTCCCTACAGTCCAGGTCCTCAGAAGAGGTGGGGAGGATTTATCAAGGAGCCTGTCACATGGACCTCACAGAAAGGAGTGAGCGAAGAAAGCCTGACACCCTTAGAAAGTGGTGTGAGCCATGGATGATGGTGTCTGTGTGGACAGGATGAAAGGTTTGGGACCTGAGGGGCAGGAGGAGGAATAGGAGAGAAGTCTGTTGCATATTGGTTCAACATGATTTCAAATACACTTGTTTATGACAAAGATTTTTT